>CAHIKZ030002373.1:0-266729 GCA_903632075.3 Acanthosepion pharaonis
AGATTCTTTGAAGGTTACCTGAATTGATAAGCATCTGATGATGCCTGTAGGGAACAATGGCCTAAATATGATAACAAAAATGAGGACAAAAGTTCATATCTAAATATCATCTCATCCTAGAAATACAAACAGAAAATATTACTTGATCTTGTAAATAAACTAAACATATAATTGAATTTCTTTTGAAACAAAAACAATGCCATTTTTTGACATCATGTTAAACTGAACTGAATCTGAAACTAATACCAAAAAAATGATCTCAAACATTTTACACAACAAAATAAAATTCAGAATAATTATAGGTTTCTATTTAACACTACATAGAATTTGCAACTCCCCAATATTTACATGAAGAGAAATACTTGTAAACATGAAGCTAATTTTGAAGATTATTACTATTTTAATAAATTCAACTCTCAGTGGGTATTCCTGCAATTGTAACCTTGTGCTAGACAAACCAAACCTCAGTCCACTTTATCATTAAAGCACAAAGCAAGAAATGACTAAGAATGTTTTTAGTCCTTTCTTGCTTTGTGCTTTATTTAAGGCACAAAAACTGAATGAGTACACAAAGTACAAATTCCAGCTAAGACTCAAATTCACTTCACACACATCTCTGGGAAAGTAATATATCAGCCCTCCTTGCAATTAGCATGGCATGCATACACACACACACAAAAAAACACCCACACACAACAACACAAACTACTAGCATCCTCAAGACATAGATAAAGTCATTGAAAATCAGACTCAAACTCCATAAAGTTGTGGGTGAGTTTTACCCAATTATCTATATGTAAAAAAAAAAAAAAATAAAAAAAATTCTACTTCATTGCAATTTCCCAAATTTAGGCACCTGTATATCACTTATATAAAAACTTTATACTCTGTCGCAATTAGATCTGATTCAGTCTGCATACTGGCTAGACATGAACGCCAAAGGCAGAGAACAAAATAAAAGAAATTGTTCTCTGTGCAGAGGCTCTGGCAATGAAAGCGACACAGGCCAATCCTAAATGCTCCTGCCAGAAAAGAGATGCCCTTGGGTACTACCAGACCTGCTTAAAAACAGATATCCGATAGCAACCAAGCAGATGGGGGCTGGGAGGCCACCAGCTGTCATGTGAGACGCTGCTGCTACCATTACCTCTCATCATGACTGCTCCTCTCAATGACTGTTACCACTACCAGGCTTGACTATCTTGGCTTCAACATGACAACACCATGACCTTGTCAAATACCAACCACAAAATCAACACCACCTTGTCACCATCAGATTTGGAACTTCTCCTATTTAACATTTGCATCTTCTGCATCAGCAAATTCAGGTTCATGACCTCCCAACTACTCACACTTGCACCCTTGTATCATAGATTTGTAGCTTCCCTCTCAAAAAGATATAATTCTAATCCACCAAGCAAAAACATGTCATGCTTGTTGCAAACCTGGACATAAAAGTACTGAGTGTAGAAGCAAAAAAAATCTTGTAAAAAAGTTAAACATTCAGAAAATGAAATTGATTTCTATTTTTAATTAGACTAGACATGTTATCATTGACAAAACTTAATTTAGTAGTTTTAATAGTGATTTTAATCCAGAACAAATATTGCTTTAACCGTTACCACATTAATTTCTTTCTAGAATTGTTCACCCTGCCACTGCATTTTTTTTTTGAGGGTGCAAAACCATGAACACCTACTGTTTTAAAATTGTTATTACTTTTCTTTGTATTGTGAATATAGATTTTAATTTTTGTACACTAATAAAAGAATGAATGAGTAACATTTCGATGGAATGCAGTATGTAATGTGTTATGTTTTGTATGCATATTTTGATGTTGAAAAGAAAAATTGAAACACAAAGTGAAATAAAAAACAAATACATTAATAAAATACAAATAATTCAACGTACTTTAACTTTTATTACTCCTTGTGGAGATCTGGGAGTGCAATAAAAAGCAAAAATCACTAAAAAGGCTTTAATTTTGTCAAAGAAAAAAAAAAAAAAAGAAAAGAAAAAAAAGTGACATGTCTCCCCATGTTTACATACAAGAAGACACTAGTATTTGTTTGCTTCTTTTCACCTAACTCATGTTTGTCTCCTTGACGAATAAAGTTATTATTTTTTCATTTATAAATAGACAAATTAATTCGCCTTCAGAAAGGCTATATTGATGGTTACCAGTAGCTTCCATAAAATTACTCAAGCATGGATGATAGTAATCGCTAGGTCATCATCGCTTTCACTAGCATGATTATCATTGACCACTTAACCGTCAATATCCACTCAAGTAAAGCCTTCAAAATCATCAGAGTCCTAATCAAAGAAAAACTCCTGAATAAAGGCTTTGTTGAATATTGATGTGGCCATTTTTGTTTACAAAAAAAAAAAAAAAAAAAAAAAAAATTGTGAAAAAAATTAATGTGGGTTTAATCAGTGTTACACCTCGTGTAGAGTCTAGAAGGATTCAAAATGGTGTTGAAAAATGAAGTTTAACCTTGTTCAAAGCAGTAGTAGGCAATTCCCAGTTTAAAATACCAGAAATAACAGTTGACAAGTGTTTATTTATGGCAACCGTCTCAAGAAACAGAATGTGCCTGGAGTAGCAAAGGGAGAGAATTCTACGGCAACTATTGTCACCTGTGGTGTGGTAAAGGTTAAGAGCCAATGCTCAAGTTATTTTAACTGGCACAGAAGGAAATGTGCAAGACTGCATTTTAAAGGATACTCTTTATATCCCTACATTTAAACAGAATATATACTTTGTACAAGCTGTTACTGAAAAAAAGTGTTTCTTTAAAATTGGCCATAATTATTCAGAACTTGTATAAACTATAGTGTAAAATTTGACACAAGAGATGCATGCTTGTACTAGTTAAATGCTGCAATAACCTCCAAAACTTATGCATAGCCTAAACAATGTCATCAAATTCTTGGACATTGCAATCTGAAGGATATTATAAAACTACAAGATGAAGTATAACTGATAACTACAAGATGTTGTTACTGATCAAATTTAAATTGAAATATGTATCCAAGGCAAAAATGGTACAATATAAAAATTACCTGACAAATGGACTAATATTAGACTTTGCTGGCCCAATTAAGCTTTGTTTTGTCAACTATTCCAGTCTAATAGTGGTTTATTTTCTGAAACAAAAAGGCAATAAGTTTCTTGCTATAAAGAAATATTGGACCTCTATAAAATGCCTAAGAATATTGGCACAGAATTCACTTCTGAAAAACTTTGAAATACTTCTAATCAATAATCATTAACACGAGAAATCAGCCTCATTCTCTGCACACCAAATAGCACTGCAGAAAGATCTTGATCTATTTGAAATGGGGAAAATAGATATTAGTTGAATCAAAACTACCAAAATTCTTGTGCTTATATGCTATTATGAAAACTGCATACATCAGAAATTGGTGTTATATTCAAAGAACTGGAAAAAACTGTCCTTGAAATGTTTGTGGGTTGCAAACCTAACTTTGGTAATATGCATATATTTGGCACAGTTATGCCTACATTACAAGGGAGAAAGAAAAAAATTGGGTACTAAATGTGAAAAAGAAATTTTCATATGCTACAATAAATCAAGTCCTGCTAAATATATATGCCAGAAACTAAAAATGTCAAAAGTATAAGATGTGTAACTTACTGAAAATTTTGAAATTCCTTCTACATCTAAAATTTCTTCACTTCCAGTTGAAGAAAATGCTATATTGCTTCCCAACTATTTGGGGAGAAATCCTTGTGGGGAGGAAAAACAAGAAAGTCAAATTGAACAATCAAAAATTCCAACCAATAATATGGGAGATAATCCTAGTGCAGAAATACATGACAGAAGATACTCCCAGCAATTTAGGAGAAATACCTGAATACTTAGAAGATTACGTTGTTAAAAGTTTGGACAACATAATAAATCAGACTATTAAACACTCTAAAAATGAATGATACATATGAATCGAGTACACTCCCAACCAGTAAAACTCCTGTTGGAAGTCAGAGAGTCTACACAATTAAAACTAATAAGACTGGTGATGATCAGTAGAAAGCTCAATTTATTGCAAAAAGTTAATCACAAAAAGCTGGAATTTATTATCATGAAACTTTCTCCTCCACAGCTTGTCAGTAAGGACTCTAATGCAATTAGCTATTCAATATAATTCATTTCCACTGAAAACTTCATATTTAAATGCACTGATTGAATGAAGTATATGCTCAGTATCCAGAGGGCTATAGATAATGCCAACTGTATGGCAACTAAAAAGTTGTGAACTTAAAGTGGGCAAAATTAGAACCTAGTCTACATATTTAATTACTCAAGGTTTCTCCTGCTCCTTAGCAGACTTTTGCATTTGCACAAAAAATAAATAAAATACTGATTATGGTTGTTTGGGTTGCTATTATACTCACTGCTGCAAATTGCAATTCTGCATTAATTGATGTAAAATGACTGATCTTGGACAGCTTTCTTTTCAGGTATACAATTTGTTTAAAAATAACTCCATAAAAATTAATCAAACAAAAGATTCTAGCCAAATTTGGAATGCAAGACTGTAAACCTCAATCAATGCCCTGTAAAATGGATATCAATATACTGGATGAAAGTACTGAGAAATAGTTGGTAGCTTAATATATATTATGACTGCAACTTGTCCAGATATATACTAAGTGGTAAAAAAAATCATCACAATATTCAGAAAACCCAACCATAGATCACTTGATAAGAGCCAAATAAGTCTTATGCTATTTAAAAACACAAAAACAGACTGTTTAGTGTTTAACAAATCTTGTAAGCCCTTAACTTTAAGAGGCTTTTGTGATGCTTATTGGTGACATTTAAAAGATTGCTGCAGTATTATAGGGGGTACAGTTTTTAATTATAGTCAAATAGTTTTGATTTCTTGGAAAACAATCTACTGTACTATTATTAACATGTGAAGCGGAATACAAGGCATTAGCAGCTACAATATGTGAAGTAAAATTCCTTATACAATTATTAAATACCATGATTAATTCAAATGAAAATAAGTAAGCCACTTGTGATAATCAAGGTACCATAGTCCTTGCTAAGAACCCTGTCTATAACATTCAAAACATGGTAGCAAAGTACCACTTCATAATGGCTGAAATTATGAATGGTCCAATAAAGTTGGACTATATTCCTT
This sequence comes from Acanthosepion pharaonis, assembly GCA_903632075.3. Classification (NCBI taxonomy): domain Eukaryota; kingdom Metazoa; phylum Mollusca; class Cephalopoda; order Sepiida; family Sepiidae; genus Acanthosepion; species Acanthosepion pharaonis. Next base: position 5,176 of record CAHIKZ030002373.1, read on the forward strand.
CAAACCAAAATGTCAGATTTATTTACAAAATCTATAAGCAGAGTAAAATTAAATAAATTCTTTAACATTTTAAATAGAGAACAATCCTAAACTTCTTGCATTTGTATTAACCCAGTTTTTCTTTACTCTCTTTTGTAACAAAAGAGAGAAGAAAGCAAAAATAAATATTTTACTGGGAGAGAAAGAGCAAAGGTAGGGTCACAATTTTCCTTGATTCTGTTTACACTCTTGCTAAATTCCGTTTTCCATTTTTATTTTTAGGAATTTTCATTTTTTTCCATTTTTATAGAAAATTGCAATAAAATATGCTATAATTACTATTAAAACAAAAACAATTTAAAGATTTATTGCATATAAAAAAAACAGCAAATATCAAATCTTTCTTTAAATGTTAAAATCCAAGTCTAAAAATAAATTATATGTAAAAATAAAAAATGTAACATGACTAGACAAAACAATGGAATAATTATCATAATTATCAGTGCATAATTATCTTTCAAGTAGAACCTTAATAAGATCTTCCTTCTTTAAGAAGACATTCAGATTGTTTTTGTTTTTTAAGTAAAAGGATTTAGAGGGATTTATAGTTATTGATTCTCAATATAAAAGTCACATTTAAAGAATCAACAGCAAATAACTTGAATGTCAATAATAACAATCTGAATAAAGTCAAACATTTTGACTTAAGTTTTTACAAAACTGTAATTAAATCATAACAATCTTTGTAACAAAATATCAAAAAACAAATTAGACATTAATTCAAAATTTGAATATAACTTGAAATACAGCTCAAATTTAAAATTGCTAATTTCTTAATTTGGGACTAATCTTCTAATCTCTTCTCTAAATCTCCATTGTAATACAACCTTGTGAGTTGCTTGGTATTCTCAGGGGCAAGACTTTCATGTTTATTGCTAAATGTTTTTACTGAGAAAATGAATGTTCAGCATCTATGCTGGTAACAGGCATCCATATGACCTCATTGGCACTGTTCTAGGAGAGGCAATCTACTCTTATTTGCATTCCAGAATTTAAATTTGTTTTACAATGGTGAAGCACTGAAGATGATGCAACTATTAATCTGTGAGAATCACTGTATGATGTTAAGCTTTAGAGTAGACAAGCCAGTTGTTTCATAGAAAGGTGTTTTTAGTGAATTTTTCTTTATTTTTAAATTTTATGATAGGCACGCGATAGCATTTACTTTGCTTAATTGTGTGAGGCTTTAAAGGAAATGAATTTGTTAAACTTATTGGCTCACTCCCCTTCCAATCTAATGTCTATTTTCCCCATTTCAGCAAGGGATCTCAGTGGCCACGACTGAACCATGACCTTCCGACTTTCATCTTGTTTGCTAAATATAGGGTTTCTTAGAAAAGTTTTAAAATATTTAATAATAGAATAGCCAACATATTCTCAGAAAAATCGATGAACCTATTACCTTTTTTATGTAAACATTTGTCCTTAATTCTTTTTCGTATCTTAAAAGGAAAAATGACTACAAATATTTGTAAAAACAAATTTTAAGGAAATAATGTTATGTTATTATTATATTTATTAAATTGTAAAAAAAAACAAAACAAAAAAAAAACAAAACAATTATTATTGAAAATTACACTAAAAAGCTAGATTCCGTTTAAGATTAACAATTCCATGAGTATGGAAAATTTGTTCCCTTGAAATGAGCACACTCATCCATTTGGTGATATACTAGGAATGATTACAAAAAAAAACAAAAAAAAAAAACTTAACTCCAAATTTATAGTCAAATAATATTAGATGCATGCTGGGATTTTCCCCTAGCTATTAAGATATGCTACTTCTTGGTCTAATCTGACTTAGTTCTATTCTTTCTAATTCTGAATTCAGAATTCTGCAATTACTTGTCTATATCCCTTTTGTATGTTAACACCATTCTTTGTGAACTTTTTGCCTTATTGCTGTTGTCTTGCCTTGCATGAATTGTTTGCTCAATATTATTTTTACATTTTTTTTTTTGTTATTGCAAATTTTGGCAATTCTGTTTGTTGGGTATTTCTCTCAATTACATTTAACCATGGCCAATTACTCGACAGAACTAATTAATTAAACACTTCCTTTTGTTCAGGAACTACTTTGTCTAAATATAGATATTTTATTTGTACAGATTATTAAACAACTAAAAAGGGAGTAATCACTCATAAATTTACTAACTTGATTTACCTTCCTTCCCATTACTAATGAGACAGGAAATAAATAAATACATATTGATATTTATTATATCGTTTGACAGATGATTGATAATAAAATATCACTTTCTTGATCATGACAATTCAACCAAATTACTTGAATGATTTTGTACCAGAGGGAAAAGCGTTTTGAAAATTGCTTTAAATCTAGGAACAATGAAGTCACTCTGAAGATTTTGCTATTAAGAACAGAAATATTTTACAAGTTTATATTTAAAGTTGTTAACTGTACAAGCATTATGCTGAAATACAAGATAAAGCATCAAGTGTATAAAGAAAGTTATATTACTATCTTGTAAAAGTTCAAGTAAATTTTCTTGATATTTTTACTATAATAGCCAGAGCCAGTCAATTTTTATTTAAAATAATATTGCATCAGTTTTATTTATCCAAAGTTAATTCTTATTGATTATAAAATCATATTTTAGATTTTTTTTGATCCAACTCTGTCTCTTACGTTTTTTTTTTAATATTAAAATGCTTCTGATGAACTGGATTAGTTTTAGAGAAATAGTATTAACAAGATGATCAACCTATGAAAGCCTCAAGAACAAAGAGTTAAAAGATAGCAAATTCATTTATAAAAATTTAGAAACAATGTAAAGAAATATTCATAAGACATTAAGAACTTACTTCAAATTGATTTCCAATTAAATGCTGTCTTTCATGCTTGAGAACTGATGCAGAATCTGTGAATGACCGATCACAATACTGACATACAAGATTAGATTGCTGCTCTTCCAAATTAGAATTATCATCATTGGTATTTGTAGTATTTTCAGCTACCAAGGTTTCAGCATTATTTTGCTTTTTGTTGTTTTGTTGATAAAGCTGTGCAATTTGCAGGGCCTCTGACAAGTCTTGATCCTTAGCCTGTTCAATCCGGTCCTTTTGTCCATTCTCTGTCAGCCAGTTAGCTAACTCAGGCAGAGGGCAAAAGTGAACTCTAATGTGTTGGGTAAGAAGGTGATTTTTGGACACACTGTAATCGCAATAGGGACAAGCCAACTCACTCTGCACCATGTGAAACTTAAGATGGGTGAGCATGTGGTCCCTTCTTGTATTTGAATAGGGGCATCGATCACAGCGGTACAGCTTTTTAGGTTCAGAATCCTCCTTTTCAGGTTCAGCATTTTCATACAGATCCAGATGGTCATGAGTGAGTGCTAAAGGTGTAAATTCATTAGAATCCATTGGGGGTAAAACACTAGCAAGGGCAAGATCTGCTGGGATTTCAGGTAACCGCTGTAAATTTGAAATAGACTGAGTGGCTACAAGGTTAGGATTAGGACTAAAATGAAGCTTGCGGTGCTGCACAAGTAAGTTATTTGAGGGAACACTGTAGTCACAGTAGTCACAGGTATAGCGTTGCTTACTGCCATGTAACTCAATGTGGCGCTCAAAATGCGTACGTTTAGCACTTGCATAGGGACACTTCTCACAACAGAATTTCTTGAAATGTGCAATTTCAAGTAATGCATCAACTCTGTTTTCATGGGAAATCTCCATCTCTTTGTCTTCAAGATCTTCACTTTCTAAATTGATTCCTTCCATCATCTCCATTTCAGATATTGTGTTATCATTAGGGTCTGGAACATACTGTTGCTGGTGGACTTTTAAATGATGAGAGAGCAAACCTTTGGAACCAACATAATAGTCACAATGTGGACATTTCATCAGTGGATGAACACTGGAACGCATCCCATGCATTAGCTGATGAAGGCGCAGATTTCTCAGTCTAATGTTTGTATAAGGACATTTCGGACACTTTAAAAGCTTTTTGTATACCCCATTCTTGCATATGTATCCTGATTTGTCTCCAAAAGTAGCAAATCGAGCTGCTATTTTTAAAGGAGAGCCAACTGCATCATCCGGAGTTAATTTGGGCAAAATTTTAGAGGAGATCAGTTTTTGTTTAACAGAAGCAATTTCAACAGCATCATACATGAGGTTGATATCAGGGGGTTCAGATTTTGCAGGAGAAGACTGTGTTGAATCTGGCTCTGGTGATATGTGCAGCCGGAGATGTTGTTTAAGCAACCGTCTGTGACTTACCCAATAGTCACAATAATCACATTTGAAAGCAGCAGAATTTGATATCTTTACCCTATGAAATTGCTTGTGGTACAGGAAGTCATTTTTACTGTTTGTTGTATATGGACATTTTTCACAGGAGTAGCGCATGCGCTTGGTAGACGGTGTCTTTGGAGAAACATTGACATCAAGTGGAGGCACAAACTCTTCCTTCTTCAATGGAGCATCTGTTTGCTCTGTCTGTTTAGAATTGATTTTATTTTTGGCAAGCTCACCTGAATGTAGACGTATGTGCTGATTTAAAAGTCGGCGAGCACATACATAATATGGACAGAACTTACACTTGAACCGATTTTGGCCTCTTGGTTTGTGGTAACTCATATGGAATTTGAGTAGAGTTTGTTTCTTTGTAGAATAGGGACAAACATTACATTGGAACTTATTAGGTTTATCTGCAGAGCGTTCTGGAAGTGGAACTCTGATTTCAATGGGTGCTGGTTTTTCTTCTTCACCATTTTCAGTGGAAGTCTTCATAAAGCAGTTGTTATAATCAGTGGTTCCATGCTGTTCTCGCAGATGCCGATACAAGCACGCTTTCCAAGTTGACTGGAATTTACAAATCTTGCAAGTGTAAAGATCCAGTAGATCTCCAATTCCTGTATCATTTTCATCTCCTGATGCAGTGGCTCCCTCACTTTCTGCTGAATATGAAATACTTAATTTGCAAAGACTGTAGTCATTGCGGCCATGCTTTTGGCGCAAGTGACGGTAGAGTGCACTACGATAGTTGGAAGAGTGGCCACATAGCTTACATTTGTATGGCTTCACTTTGTGCGAAGTTAGATGCCGCATGACCAACATTTTGTCTTTGTGGCGGTAAGAACATTTATTACATTTCCACATTTTCCCATGACCAAGTAAAGAAACAGTATCTGCTACAGAATCAGTTTGGGTTGTTGCCATCTGAGATGTTTGGGACAAACTTGTAGCAGTTGTTTCTATTGAAGTATTTTCATCTTGCAATGAAACGGATTGTACATTTCTCTCAACTGTTTTCTTTTCATAACTGCCCTCACTTTTCTTAAACTTGAAATCAAATGGTGGGGGATAATCACTAGTTTTATGGTCAATGCAAACAATCTTGTTTCGGTTGTTATTGTGTCTTCGTTTGATGTGCCTGTAAACATCACTTCTCCAATTAGACTTGTACCCACAACCTGAACACTCAAACTGCCGCCACATTTTCTGTGCATTTCTTTGGGCTGCTGATGTCACCGAAGTGAGAGAGGCATCTGAAGTGGCTGTACCATCAGCCTGCTTAGTCACTAGAGGATGGTTGGGATAGCAAACAGCTAGTAAAGATCGTCGAGCTTCTTCCTCTTCCATTACAATAACATAGCCATCCTCTGGGTGACGTTCTCTGATATGCTTCTTCAGGTCCCACTTCCAGTTCGACCTGCGCCCACAAGCAGAACATTTAAATGGTTTAATGTATCCAACTCTTTTGGGGTTGCTGTACAAGGCTTCCAGTGCAGTTGTGTGCTCAGGTGTATCTTTTAATTTGTCTGAGGCTAAAATTAAAGTTGTATCAGTGGTGTTTTGGGGTGATTTTACAGATGCTTCAGAACTTTTTGGCGTTTCACTGGTTGGATTTGATATTTTTTCTTTTCTGACTGAAGAGGATGTGTTAGCCATTTTAATTTCATTGGTTCTAGACAGGATCTCCTCATTTGAAAGTGTCCCAACATAGAGAATTCGAATTTCTTCACCTGGATGCATGTAACGGTAATGTTTGCGAACATCTCCTCTAAATGTTGTCCTTTTACCACACAGAGGGCACATGTAGGGTTTATCAGAAGGTGACTTAGGAGGATCTTTCTTAGAACTTTTTAGCTTACTGATCATGGGAACACTAAGAACAGGTGTGCCACTACCAGAGACAACAGCAGGTTTTGGCACAAAGTCTGCTGGTGTTGATGTTTTCAAAGTTGAATTGGATGATATTAGTTGACTTGACAAAGTTTTCGGTACATTAGCACCAGGTTCAATTTTAACAACAGTTTCATTGACATCCCCTACAATAATATTACTATCTAAATTTTCACATCCAGAGTTCTCACTTATTTTGCTACTAGAATTATCAGCATGGTCATTTCTCAAATGTTTAAGCACAGTCCACCGAAATGCTGATTGAAAGTTACACTGAGAACATTTAAAGAGCTTTTTCGGTTTCAGCATTGCCACATTCAGCTGATGTTCTCGACGATTTGTGGGCATGGTTTCCATGTATTTTAGCACTGTGGCTTCTGCCTCCTGTTCAGACATTACTATAACGTCATCATTTTGACCGGGATGCTCTTTGCGGATGTGCTTACGAATGTCCCACTTCCAGTTAGACCTCTTACCACAAATAGGACACTTGAACTTCTTCAGATTAAGGTGAGTGGCAAGGTGAGCTTTCAATTTAGATGGAGCTGGTGCCGAGAAATCACAATATTTGCATAAGAATGGGCCAACAACATCTTTTTGGTGGGAATCATCAGTAACATCTGTAAAACTTGAGCTACTTGCATCTTTAGTGACCATTGTCATTGACACACGATCTAATTCTGGTGACCCAGAAGACATTTTACTCTTGTCTTCATTACCACTCTCCAAATTATCAATATCATCAAGTAGTGAGTCGCATTCAGCTAAAGCTGTTTCTTCAGTCTTTACTTCGGTGCTTTCTGGCTCTTCATCTGCAGAAGAGATGATCAATCTGGTGTCATCACTTTTATGAGATGTAGGAGTAGATGTAGAAGTGATAGTTGCAACCGTAACAGTAGCAGATACAGTGGTTGTGTCAGCCGTTGTGGCAGCACTTGAAGCAACTAATTCAGGGTTGGTGATCTTTTGGTAAATGACAAGGTTCTTTATATCATCTTCTTGTTGTACCTCATTTGGGTGATGACGATACAGATGACGATTCATATCTCCTTTCCAATGGCTCTGGTATTTGCAAAGTTTACATTTGTAAGGTTTATTGCCATCATGCAACTTAGAATGACGATCAATTTCTGATTTGTAACTTGATGTAAAAGAGCAAGATGGACACTTGAAGATAGTTGGTGAGGATTTTTTCTTTTGAACAGTTGTTACTTTTTCAATCAGGGACTTGTCTGGTTCAATCTCATGGTCCCTTCTGATGTGGACATTAAGGTCACCAAAGTACTTGTACTTCCTCATACATAAATGGCACTTGTATCTTTTGTCCACAGAGTGGACTGCCATGTGTCGGCGCAAATCACAAGGCCATTTGGCAATGTAAGAACAATACGTACATTTTAGTTTTGTCTTGCTAAATATGCTTCGCATTGTCTTAATGGACAAGTCTAAAGGACCGCCATCCTCATCGCCTCCTCGGAAATTCTCTTCATTGCCATCATCATTTTCAGCATTGTTATTGTCAACAGAATTTAAGACTTGGTACTGAAGTTCCAGGCCAAGTTTTTTAAATTCCTGTATGCTAATATTATGTTTCAGCTTCATGTGTCGGTTCATATCAGGTGATCTTTTGTATTTGAGGCCACATATCCGACAGCGGTAACAGAAACTTTTTTGGAAGCGATGCAAACGGGAATTGTTATTATTGTTATTGTCATTATCATCATCACCTTGATCTACATCAACCTTTTCACTTTGTTCTTTAAATGCTACTGTAACTGAATTTTCACCAACATCATCTGAGAAACTTCTACTCAAAGAAGGTTTCTCATCAGTTTGAGTTTTAATATCCACTGTATTTGCACTGGTCTTGCTGACTATCAACGATACATTCTCTTCACTGTTTGAATGGTGGTTTGTAAGATGGCGTTTTAAAGCACCCTCATTTGGGCTGGAGTAAGAGCATAAATTACAAGTGAATGCTGAAGTCATTTCATGATTTAACATGTGGCGGTCATAATTAGTCTTCAGTGTTGTCCCATATAAACATTCTTTGCATTGATAAAAATTTTCATTTGTATGTTTGCTTTTATGAATATAAAAATCAATTTTTTTTTCAGTTGAGAAGCTGCAGACTTTACATTTAAAAACTTTAGCTTTTACATGGCAACTGTACACATGTTTGTAAGCTTGCATCCTAGTTTTACTTGTATACAGACATAGCTTACATTTGAAAACAGAAGCACCATTAAAGACTGTGCTGAGTCTTTCAATGTACATGGAACAAGAATCAAGATTATTGTTTTTACTTAGATGTGTTCGAGATTTCTTTAGTTTTATACTTTGATTAGACATTGTGTATCTAGCTGGTGATGATGAGGGCTTCTTTGGCTTGGGTGATGTAGGTAGTGGTGGAGTTTTGGAAGCTGTGTATTCTGGTTGAAGCTCTTCCATTGTTACAATGACCTTATGAGCCTTTTCCTTATGCCGCAAAAGTTTGTGCTTCCAGCGAGATGCATACTCACAGAAGTCACAAGGAAAAACATTAAAGTTGGCACTGTGAACATCAATTTGATGATACAGAAACATTTTAGATTTTGTTGTTGTAAAACTGCACTCTTGACAATGGTAATTGCGGCAAACATTGGGTGGAGGAAGAATTCCACCTGCTGATGAGTTTCCAGATATTTCTGGAAATTCATCAAAGGAGTGATTCATTGGGCTACCTTCAATGAGAGAGCTATCATCTACATCCATTGAAGTCTCATCTGCTGCCTCTGCCATATCTTGATTTATAGGATCTTCTTTTATGATGAGCGGACTCTCTTCTAGTTCTGATGAAGATGCCATAGCTTCTTTTGAAACAGTGGTGGAGGGCTTAATACTTTTTATACCAGATTCAAAAAGTTTGAATTTTTTGTGGCGGCGACACCGGTTAAGGTGCCGTTTAAACAAATATCGATTTCTACTCGAGAACTCGCAGAGGTCGCAGCTCCTTAGGGGTTGTAAAGTTCGTCCCATAATAAAGTTTCAGCTTAATCCAAGATCCAGTCCCTCACATGTCAAATCCAGACTAGATCTGAAATTAAGAGAGAAAAAAATAAAAAAAAATAAATAAAATATCTTCAAACTCATGGCTTAAAAAAAAAAAAAAAAAAAAAAAAAAAGAAAGAAAAAAAGTCCAACTTTTAGCTGAACTATGTGGTCCCAACTTACATTCTCAGTTGCATAAAAAGTATTTTTCTAGACACTTCAATTCAGCAATTGTCTGGTCTTATAAAAACATGGAGCAGCAATAAATTCTATCCACTTTCTTTTTTTTAGTGTTTGTAAATTAGTAAGAAATTGCAAGAAATTTAATATTTTCAAAACAGCAGAATTAACTAAGCAAATTAAATTAAATTTTAATGAAAATGAAGAAATGGAAAAATATTGATTTAAGAAAAAAAAGAAAAGGTAGCTTTACACATTCAATGATATTCCTAAAAATAAATCACTTATTTTGTAATTTTTTTTTTTTTTTTAATTAGTAATTATCAATTTTTCTACTATGAATTGTGTAACAAATCACTGACATACATAAAAGCTAGTTGTCTTTTGATTAATATGACAATTCTTGACACATACACATTATATATATATATATATATATGAGAGAGAGAAAAGATTTAATAGATGTTACTCTGTACTATAAGAAAAAAAAAAAAAAAAAAACTAACAAAGTGAAAATATATTAATTCCCCTAACATGAATCCTCATAGACACTAAGTTCATTTTTGAATGATTAAATAAAGAAAATATTCAGGAAACATTCAATAAAAATTACTTCAATGTGGCCTGATCAAACAGGTCGCAAAAAAAAAAAAAAAAAAAAGTAGAACTGATAAATTCAATGCTTGAAAGAATAAAAATTTTAAAATCTTATCAAGGCTAGCTAATTTTAATTTGTCAATTAAAATATTTGTTGAATAATAGCTCTTATTTGAGGATGTTTGGTTTTTTTTTTGCTGTTCTTGCATACATTTTACATTTACCAAGTTCAATCATAATTTTGTTTACTACTAAAAGCATTAATACTATTGTTTAAATGAAGCAATCACTACAAAAAGGTAGTGTATATATATATATATATATATATAAACAATGTTGTTCAATAACAAATATCTCACCGAAATTAATACCTTTCAACTGCATACCAACCACTACTTACTAAAACATGTCACAACATGGCATTTATTTCACCCACTTCATTAGCAAGTAACATGAATGCTTATGTTCTAGCTAAGAAAAGACCAAATGGAAGAAGCAATGAGAAGTTGGAACATTTTTCAAGTGAAGTTTTTGAGTTTGAAAAGAGAAAAAAAATATAGCCTCTATACAGAAATTTGCTTTATTTATTCATTTAAAAAAGATTTTTCTAAAATGTAACCTTTGACATAAAATTAAATGCTGAAAAGTACTAACCTCTGTAACAATTAAGATCATGAGAATATTATTTATAAGGATGATGTAAGATAATTTTCTGTCTTGTATAAGAGGAGTAATTCAGTGCTTAACAGAAATGTTAAACTTATTGACATTACAATCATAAATAACAAATTTTCAAATCTTTAACAGTAATACTAGAATCTATGTAATGCTTTTAAATTTCACAGAACAGGCTGATAATTCACCATAAAAAAATAGAATTTAGTAAGACAATCTAAAATAAATTTCAGAAGTGAGCAACAAAAATGATAAAGTACTATTTGTGAAGCAAAGACTGAAAATGGCAAGTAGCATCAGATTATAAATAATCTGCAGAAGTGAATCAATTTAAACTGAAACAAAATAGACAAAAAAAAAAAAAAAAGCTTTAAACATTAATAAATACACTATTCTAAAAAAATTAATATTTCAGAAATTGTTAATTAATCAAAAAATTAATTTTGTGCAATTTTTTGATATATAAAAAAATAATGACAGAAAAATGATTTTCTCTAATTTTTTTTTCTAATCTTTCACTTATAAATTCTTAATTCCACAAAAAGCTCAAAATCTTTTCTAATTAATAGAAAGAAATGTGAAGAATGTGCCAACAAAACATTTATTAAAAAAATTTTATAAAAAAAAAACAACATACTTAAACATTCTAATATTTTATTGAATGGTTTTATAACCCTTATGAAGACCCTTAAGGAAATGATAGAAAATTCCCAATAATTTTAAATTTACTATAGTTACTGCTCTTGTTTTCTGATAATGTTGTGTATGGACATCCTTAATTACACAAATTGACACATTTGTATATATACATACACACAAAAAAAAAATCCTTTGGTCTTTCCTCCTAAATATTGACAAAAGTTTTTAAGTTGTTTTGTACGTCATTATGCTTACTTTTTAGCAAATCTTTGGGATGTATTTAATATTTTTTATTCAATTAGTTAAGAGATTAATGGAAAAAAAAATACTATGATGATTTTATTTTTTTTTTTTTAGTGCTCATATGTTCAAATATGTCAAATAGCAATAAATTACCCACTGAAAAGTTTCAGCTTATTTTTATAAAAATATATTTATATCTAAACCGGTTTCCAGCATTTTTATTATTTTATTCAAGGTTTTCATTTAAAGGTAATTTAAAAGAGTACAAATGTTTATCTCAAGATTTATTGTACATAGAAAATATTTTTTACATTCTTCCAAAGTGCAATAAAATTTAAATTTGTTTTAAAACTCAAGACAGTTTTATAGAGAATTAAATAAAGATTTATTAGAATTTTACTTACAAACTATGATAATCAAGTTAATCGATAACATCTTTTATAGGATTCATATGAACAAAGTTTAAAAATAAAGCTCACTGAATATTACAAGTAAATTTGCAAACTATACAATACTTTGAATACTTATACCAGAATAAATGTTCAAATTTTTAAACTGCAGATTATGTTGTCAGAGTTTCCATTTCCATAAAGGAAAATGACATATATAAAAAAACACACTTTTTGAAAATTCTTTAAAGTGAAACATCTAAAGAGAAAGAGAGAATGAAGGGTATTATTTGTTCAAATCATTTGCTTGCAATCATACAATCAGCAAGATAGCAAATACCTTCTATTAATCATTTGTTGCCCATAGTAAGCAAAAAGCAACTCACAATAAGAGCAGAGAAATAGCTTATCCAATTGATAATGGATTACTTCAACCAAAATACCTTATATGACTCAATAGAGCTAATAACTAGAGAGTTGAATAGTAGCAGGCATGTAAAAGTGCAGAACTGGAGAACTTGCTGACTGTCTTTCAGCTAAAATTGGAAGTCCAAGCTATGTTAGTATGCAAAAGAGAGTGTGCAGCAGTACATAACTTATGTCTCTCTCATGCTCGTCTACAGATGTCAATGTGATTTGTTGCTTAGCATTTGAAAGCTGGATATAATCATCTATGCTGCTACTATTGAAGATCAAGTATGTCTAGCATATGTGAGAGAGAAAAGAGTGTAAAAGGACAGACATACAGTTAAAGATATTGTAACTACAGTGTAACCTGGATATAAGAGTTGGGACCGGAGAAGAAGTCTCTTATATCCGGGTTTGCTCTATTTTATATACATTAATACAGGCTCTAATTTGGGACCAGAGAAAATCTCTTATATCTGGGTTACACTGTATTTATGATTTTGAAGCATAATTTTAATTTAAGCTATCTTCATAAAGGGAAAAAACATTATCTAAGTAATTATTTCTATTTTATGTCATAGCTTTAATTCTTAAAGAACAAATCCATGAAAGAATTGTATTTGTGTGTGTGTATATATATATATATATATATATATATATATATATTTATTTTCTTTTCAACATCATCACTTGATAAGACACAGAGTGTGTTGAAACAAAATGGCTATTTTTGTAGTGATTTTATAACATACTTATGTTATAATTTTTTTATAAAATATATATATATATATATATATATATATATATATATATATATATAAATATATATATATATATATCAAAACAAAAAATACAAAAGCTAAAATACATAAGCCAGAAGTTATACAAAACATTGACAAATGAATACTGCTCAGAGATATTTTTGCAACTTTTCACAAGATCCTTTTGAAATATTTCACTCTTCCTTACAAATGACTTTCAAGTCATTAACATTTCAGAAACCCTTCGAATAAATTCATTTCAAGCTTCAGAAATTTTCATGTACATTCATTTCACGAGACTGGGGAGACCATGAAAGCACTTCTACATTGTTCTGAAGAAACCCTTTAGCTGCATGATTTAGGTTATTTACACTAAAGAAAACAAATTAGCTTTCAAAAATTTCAAAATCCATGTGAGGTAATTCCAATAAGTTTTAGATACATGGATCAAATTTATTTTCTGTATATATTGCACCAAGATTATACAATAGTTAATTAAATTACAGATGAAGCAGATCATCTTCCAAAACAAGAAATAGCCAAGTCAATGAGCTTTGTTTTTTAAAAGTATTAAAATAAGCCAAAATCACATGATGAACAAAAAAAAAAAAAAACAAAAATATATCCAAATCATTACTAAACTACTACCTTTAGAAAAAGGTGTGATTGATGGGGAAAAAAAAAAAAAAAAAACAGAGCATTAAACAATATTCAGGTTTCACCAAAAAGTAAAATTCTATCATTATGCTACTACTAGAAAAAAAAAAAAAAAAACTTTTGCAAAGTTGATCTCATAAAATTCACATCAATTTGTTTATAACTACATTAGATATTTTACTGTTAGTTAAATATTCAAATCACTGTGCTTGATGACATTGATGCAACTTGTCTGACCAGTACTATTTAGGTATTTTTTTTATACAATCATTACTTTTCCTTGCCTGTGATATTACAAAGCTTTATAGGCAAGAAAACATTAAGGAAATCAAATATATATGTACATATCCACACATCACTTTCAATCATGTTAGTGAATGCAAAAATCAATTTTTAAATTTAGCAACCTGTTAAATGCAACTAAATAACATGATTAGTCATGCACTCACTAGACTATAGATTGGTTCCTATAACATGTTCTAATTCTACTCTAATTGTCATCCACTTTGAAGTTAGTCAAATATCTCAAATTAACCAAACCCAAACTTGAGGTATACACAACAGTTGTATGGCAAATTATTCCTTTAAGAACAATGTGTAAGCTATAACTTCCAAACATTATCATGTGCATAAAAAAAAAAAAAAAAAAATCCATGTCCACATAATTGTGAATGCTTTCATGAAAGTGAAACTAATTAGCTGTAAGTTAATCTTAACGTGAACAGGTTTGCAAATATCCTACAAGTTCTAGAACGTCTATTTGGGAACTTTCTTAACCTAATATGTAGAAAGGATGTTCTTCCCTAAATGAGTATTTAACCATTACTGACATAGATTACCAGTACCTAGAAATTCTATTTTTATGTCCACACAATCAGTGTCATTTAAATTCAATAGAAATATAATACTGAATGACCAAAACATATCTGGTTCATTAATGTAGGTGTATTCAATACTTCATTAAAAATGAGCATACCCTAATGAAAGGTCGCAAACTTGATAATTTTTTTTATTGTCTAAATGTTTGTTATTAAAAAGTATTTTTTGAATTTAAAAAATTTTTTTTTTAATCCTTCCTAGCATGTCTGAAATTTTAGTTAAGTCTTTTGTTTTTGAGTCAGCAAAATTTACATAAAATCAATCATGTCAACCATTCTTGACAACTTTGTAAACAAAAGTAAAATTCTCTGTTTAAAATCTTGTAAAATTCAATTATACTCTTGAAATTATTTTAGGAAAATTAGAAAATTTAAAGTTTAATTAATATAAGTGGAAACAAAGATTACTTAATTTTTAGCAGAAAAAAATTTAGTTGGAAATAAAAGAAGCATATCTATGTTGATAGGTTTTGGAGGTGTGAATTGACATTTACATCAATGACAATGTCAGGACAATTTATGAGACTTTCAAATTTTAAGTGAATCAGCTTATTTAACTATAAAGTAATTTTTAAAAATTAAATACTTTCAAAAGTCTAACATTTTACTGATTTTTTTTCTTTTGGTACTTTTTAACAAAAGACATGTCCAAAGCCTGCACTGATTACGTCCCTAAAATTGAATCTCAAAAAAGAAAAAAATAATTGCAGTATGTCTGACAGAAAAAGAAAAAAAATGAAAAAATATTTAGTGAGATATGTATAAAAAAAAAAAAAAAAAAAAAAAAAAAATTAAAAATTTTAAAAATGTGACATTGATGGTTGGTCAGAGAATTTGATATATGCTAACCAGAAGGAAATCAGCACAAATTATGAGCCTGGATCCTCGATATCAGGAGAAACAACTCTTAAAACACCTGACATTATTTCTGAATTATGCTGCCATAGTTTTGCCAGAAACGTTTTTAATACATTTTTGGCATATTAAAAAATTATTTTAAAAATAATTGTAATAAGCTTTCAAATTTAAGATCTGTAAAAATACATCTTTTAATAAGAGCATTTCCAGAAATACACATATCCAAACTTAATTTTAAAATATTTTACAACTTTATCATATTTTGATAATTGGGCAAAAAAAAAAAAAAAATTGTAAAAATTCATTTTTCATCAGAAAAATATTTTGGTTTCAGACAATAATATCCTTAACATATATTAGTCATAAAAATCATTAAAAGCTTTTCTAATTAAATAATGTCTTAGTTTTATCGGGTTTTGTATTCTACAATTCGGAGCTAAATTTTGGATAGAAATGCTTATTGATTAATTAAAAAAAAAAAAAAAAAAAAAAAAAAAATACTTTGGTCTTTCTTAATAGCATAAACATTTTGGCAATAAAACTAAGTTTTTGACCTTTTTTTCATCATGCTATGCTGTTTTTATGGCGAATTATTGAATATACCTAAGTAAAAAGCATTTTCTTTTTCAATACGAGAGAATTCTGCAAATACTGTAATCTAAAAGTTGTAATATCTGCAGAATAAAGCAAATGAAAACTGAGCCAGACTAACTAACAATCCTTATCTGGAATATTACATCCATTCTCTTAACTACTGCCAGATATTATTTTTTAATTACTGCTTTCAATTGGTCTTCTTGGTAGTAGTACTTGTTTGAATTATTGAATCTCAAGGAAGAGAGCACAATTAGGACTTCTTTTGAATCTTATCACAGTTTGGATGCAAACTAGCTTTCAAAATGGTTTATTTAACTTGCCATGATCTTTTGCATTCTGTATTATGGCAAAGTATCCATTTTTCATTGCTTATCACAAAGTGATATTTTTATTATATTGAAAATAGTGAATTGCACACACAAAAAAAAAAAAAAAAAAAAAAAAAAAATACGAGTCACACATCAATGCAACTAACATAACCAAGTTGGTGCAAATGATCTTCAATACTTAATTTGGCTATTTTATAACATTGATTAAGCAGTGTCTTGATCTAATTACTTAACCGATTTACCTAACTGTAGAACATTATTCAGCAACAAATTTTCAAAATAAAACTTTGTAAACTAATTAGATCATTTACAGTACTATGCCTATAAATTGCACAAATCTTTTTTTTCTGGCAGTGATGGTAAAGACACTAAACACAACAAGAATATTCCCATAAACATTTGAATAATTTTTTTGGAATTCCCTTGCCAGATAATTTTTGCATTTCATTGTAACTGATGTGCTATGTCAAACTGAAATTATAATGTCATAAATCCAGACAATTTTCACATATAAAGATAATTTATTTTAACAATATGCTAATGGGTTAGCAATATTTGATTACCAAAAGTAGTTGTTGAACTGTAAATATTTAAAAATCCTAATATTCTGAACTTGATAGGTGATTTAAATTAGAATTTTGCATAGATATATTGTAAAAAGGATTTTTTCATATTCTGTAGAGGATGCCAATATACAGAGAATTGTTAAAAATCAATTAGCATGCTTTTAATCAAGATCATAAATGGATGAAATGTCAGCCAAAACAATATTCCTGTACATGATTCAATCTTATTTTTGTGAAATTTAAAAAAAAAAAAAAAAAAAAAAAAAAAATGTAGTAAAAATATTAAAATTCTAAAATTAAAAATTATCTATAACACCACAAGAATGTTGAGAACAATTTTATAATATATATTTAGATAAAACAGAAGAATTAAGGCAAACTTAATGTGAAAATGTGTGAATACTTTTCATACTGATTATGGTTGCATTTAAATTAGCAAAGAGTGAGAAAATAGTTTCAACAATTTATTCCGATATGTATTTGAGAAAAAAAAAAAAAAAAAAAAACAAACAAAAAAAAAAAAAACAAACAAACAAAAAAAAAACAAAAACAGCTAATTTAGAATGGAACGAATAATGCAAACTTCTCACAAAGTCCATACTTTATTGTCATAGGCTGACCTACATGAGCAGATGGGTCTTTTCCTTGTCAACAAAAAACATTTCACAGTAGGAGAATCTCAAACAATTTAACAAGCACAAATTCACATTTATAGTAATCAACTTTTAGTGCTGAAGACAAATAGAATAAGGATGGAAGCCATTTAAAATATTTTGAAAATAGAGCTTGGAACAAACATGTGCAGACTGGAAAGAAGGTAAAGCATTTTTGAAAGGGAGGGAGAGAAAAATAAGGTTACAAAAACAATGGTTGATGTAGAAGAGAATAGTGAAATGCTAGCAAGAAAGTCAGTTATACAGGTCATAAATACATACACAATAATAGCAGAAACAACACTAAATCTTTGAATAGTCAGTGTGTGCGTGCGTACACACACACACTTCAAAGTGCAAGAAAATTCAAAGACATTTTACAATAAAGCAAAAATTACAAAGCTAGGAGAAATGAAGTCAGTCTAGGAAAGAAAAAGGGAGATATTATATTGTAGCACAGACTAGCAGAATGATGAGATTATGAAAAACACCAGTTCTTTTTTTTTTTTTCTTCTAACTTTTTCCAGAGCTTATGATTGTTCAAAGTTCAAGCAAGTACCTAAGCAATCAGTAATTATTTTACTGCAAGAAGAGAAATAAGGGTGGGGTAATTACAGGACATAAAGAGTGTCTTGCTTTTTTAATTGAAGTCAAAAAATTGAATATAAGCTTCAAAAAGAATGAATGCATTATGGCATTAACTCTTTAACAGTAATGAAATTACACATTTTTAGGATTTTGTAATTATACATTAGGATATCAAAACAATTAGTCTAAGAATAAATTAATTTATTCCTTATTTGTGATACCAATTCAGCAATATTTTTCATAAAATGTTCCAGTAAAACTCATGATCATTTTACTGAAAATAAAATGATTCTGCAGTTGCACTAAGCAGCAGGTCTTTTTCTCTTAAATTATTTTTCATTATATGCTTACTGAGATTACCAACATTAAAATGTCAGTGTTGGGCATCATGGTATGTTAATTAAAATACTTTTAATAATCATTACAGTTGAATTAACATGGTAGTCAAAAGTGTGTATAGAAAGTCGATAAACAACAATTTGGGGTATAAAAAGTACAAAGAATATGGCTTCATTTCAAATCATTCAATAAAAACATGAACAAAAGCCTATATTTAAATTTAACAGTATGAAGAACAGATCTTATAGAAGAGAATACTAGCAGTTTGGGATACCAGTCAAGTGAAGATGTTATCAATAGTGTTATTATATCTTAATATCTGAACCCTTCTTGTCTACTCTGCTGTAGCTGTTTATGTTGTTGCAGATGATTTGTACATCAAATTAAATACTGAGTGAATGAAATGAAATGAAAGGAAGTAGCATAGAACAAAATAAAAGTAAATGTATTAGTTTTATGGCATGGATATTCTTATTGCTTAAAGAAACTTTTGCTACAATAGCAAATAATAAGCAAATATTGTAAGACTGCAATGATAAGCAAATTAACTGGTTACTTCTTTTTATATAATATAGGGGCAGATTCAGACATTTTTCCCCATCATCTTCCAGAAGATACTCAGAATTTTATATTGAATATCTTCAGAGTTTTCAAGATGAATTTTTCTTTGAAAATAATTTTTTTTAAGCATAAAGAGAAAAATTTAAATCCTGTCACTAAGGCAGTCTACAGAGATAGATTATTCATTAAGCAAAAAGTGCAAAGTAAGTCACAAAAAGAAAAGACACCAGTGTTTTAGTAACCAAATCATATTTGCAATGAAAGATACCATTCCGTTTCCTGAGAATGTGGGTAGCTGAAGTAAAAACAAAGAATCTAATCTAACCGGAGTTGACCATATAGATCATGAAAAAAAAAAAAAAAAAAAAAAAATAAGAGGTAAAAATCACAACACTAGTTATCTTTTAATTTGCTCCCCGTAAATATATATATATATATATATATATATATATATATATATATTGATGCATGTTTCATTAAATAATATAGACAAGTTTTGTCTGTTTTAAGTAAGTTCCTTTCATATTGTCTGATAAGCTTAATATTATCATTGAAAGATGAAAGGAAATCACCATATTGATACATGTTTAAATACAATCTAAGCTTTCGGCTTACATAAGCCATTATCAAAAATGATAATTATATTTCAATATATCAACCAATACACGGACAAAACAATGATTGTTTTTGTTGCATGAAAAATTTCAAAGCAAAAACCTGTGCATACAAGATGTTGAAGCAAAAATCGCGTTGACACTCGTGATGTCACACATGACCATGTGGGAGTGAAAACGAGAAGTATGGGAAGCCGTTGGTATAAGCCAATGGCTTCTGTTATCAATTATAGGCATTTAAGAATATTTGTGGAGATTTTAGTTTATTTTGTTCAGGTTAGGTTTCAACTGTTTTATGTATATAGGTTTAAGAATTATTTGAATTAAAGTACCAAGCTCTGTTCCATCTTCAAGCGAAATTTTTTTTGTAGATGGAACAGTGCTTGGTACTTTAATTCAAATAATTATTTTGAAATTTTCGGCTCTTATTTTGAAACATGAGAACTCTTATGTAGCGTTGGAATCATATTTTTAAATAAATAATTATATTTATGCTCTACTTTTGTATTGAGCACTATTTTTTCAAAATAATAAACAAAAATACTAAAGAACTTTGGATTATTTACCTAACGAGTTCTTTCCTATTTTCTATATATTTTTACATTTATATATTCAACACCATCACTTTTCATAAGACATTAGAAGTGTTGAAACAAAATAGCTATTTTGTAGTGATTTTATAACATTTATGTTATAATTTTATATATATATATATATATATATATATATATATATATATATATATATATATATATATATATATAGATAACAGATTAAATAACAAAAAAAAAAAAGAAGAATAGACCAATTACCAACCAATTGATGCAAGCTTTTTTAAGGAAACCATTTGTATATTGAATAATGGTTTTATTTTGTTATATTACTATTTAATTCCCTTCAAGGAATTGTTTTTTTTTTGGAGGGGGGGGGGGTAAATAAACTGATCAATACTTAAAATTACTTTGTGTAAAAATTTGATGGTTTTAAAATGCATGTGCAGACTATGAAAGATGTGCACAAAATATGTGAACAATTATTTTTAATATTATCCAAAGCCAGACAAGATATTGTAGTACAGTTCTTAGTCTTCACAATTTCAATCAATGTAAAAATCAAGTTGATTGAAAATATTTCTTCACTCTTAATTCACAAAGAAAGAAAATTTTAAAAGTCCTTATATGAGAATATTTTTATAAACATTGCTTTGGCAAAGTAAGATGATTAACAAAATTAAAAATCACTTATTGGCTTCCTTAGTTATTTAGTTTATCTTTGTATTTTATAGGCCTTCCTGGTTTCAAAAATCGTGATTATGAAGACTTCATATGATTTTTTTTAAACCAGTTTCTACAGTTTAAAAAAATTAAATTTTTTTATCAATTACAGAAATATCGAAAAATCAATGAAACTTTTTTGGTGGGTGGAGGAGTCAAATTCGATATGACATTTTTCGATCAATAAACAATCACCCATCAGACAAGCAAAACAGAAACCACACAAACCAAAATTTTGCAAAGAAAAAAAAAACAAAAAACAAAAAACAAAACAAAACAAAACGGAAAAAACTGTCAATGCTTGTGCGTTCTATCTAAAATAACAGCTCCCTCGATTGAGACTCGGCTATTATGCAAAAAAAAAAAAAAAAAAAAAACAAAACCAAAACAAACAAAAACAAAACGGGTTAACAACATTTTTGTTAAAATATGTTGCATTGTTCAGAATTCAATACAAAAATGATGTTTTTTTACTTTTACTTTTTTTTAGTTAGAGAAAGAAATGTGAAAACATATCCATATATGAAAGTTAATGCTACATTTTTTTTTTTTATTCCGACTTCAATTTTATGGAACATTCATTCAAGTAGGGAACATTCATTAGTCATTCTTTGATAATTCTTTTGAATAATTAGTGCATATCACAGAACAGTTCCATAGAAAAACCAAAATTTCTTAGCCGGCATGACCCAGTACAGAACAGACAAAAAAAAAAATTAATAGAAAGAGTTCAGAATCTTGGAATGTTAATGTAATATGACGTCTCAAAGTTAAACTGTTTCTCAAGACAAGAATGGGAATTTATTGTGTTTGAATTTGATAGTTGAGCATTTTTATAAGTTATGAAAATTTTCATTGTTTATTGATTTTTAGATTTTTATACAAAAACAAAAACTGTTTTGCCAAAGCTAAAAGAGATTTGAAAGATAGAGAGATCAATTTTTAAAAGATTTCTCTAGTTCACATTGTTTTAAATGCGATTTTAATGCATTTAAAAATATTAAATTCACCATTTCTTCCTTATGAAAAACATTTTATCATGTTTACATAAATGTAAATGAATTAAAACTAAAAGTGAATTCATTTTTTTTGTTCATTATTCCAATTTAAAATCTTAAGGAAATAAAAAATAAAAAAATAAAAACACAGATTTTTTGTTTTTAAAAACTAAAGGTGTACAAAAATTCAACGCCAGTGGATTCACTACAAAATTTCACTCATGTTTAGTACAAAAACCCGAAGAATAAAAAAAATAAAATCAGATGATTGTATGTAATCGCGATTTTAGGGAAGGTACCTGTTTTAATCCTCTTAATTTTTTTTAAAATTATGCAGTTTTGGCCAACATAAAAAGTCAGACTTAGTTTCTTGATTTTCAAAAACACTTCTGTGATCAAGATTGCATTTATGAAAAAAGGACTATGGTATCTAAATAAGTTTTTCTTTTTAAATTGTAACTAACAGATTACGGTGCATTTATCTATTTTCAATAATTTTTTAACTGCACAAAATATTTCTTTAATAATGAAAAAACAATTTAGAGACGAATAACCACAAATAATGCAATTCAATTTTTAAATTAAATAATCAATAAGCAGTTGAAAGATTAATTTTCTGAAAAGAAAGAAAAAAAAAAAAGAAAAAGAAGAAAGTCGAACGTTATGACCATCTTGAAATAAGCGAGAGATGGAAGCAAAATAGAAAACCGGCATTTTAAGAGAGAAAAAAAAAGTTTGAAGACAAGCAACGACAATAGAAATTTCAAATAACCATAGTTTTTGCAAGAGTAAATAACACACACAAAGCAGCTAAGGACTCATGCAGAAATGAATAAATAAGAAAACTGATGAACACACTAAAAATTTTTTAGTGTGTTCAGTTTTCTTATTTTGGTTTCTTTTTGGTCCAAATTTTAGACTTCGCTTTTGTTGCAAAGAAAAAGAAGAGAGCTAAAGAGAAATCAAGCAGAGAGAATGATAGCACAATAGACGATACGAGACAACTTTAATTACCAATAAAATACTATTGTACTGTATTTGGAATAAAGAAAAAAAATGAATAGATTTTTTTAGACAAGGATTTTAGACATTTGATCTTTCTTTAAAAAAGTGTTATTAATTTTCTGGTAGCTTAACACTAACAGAATATTCTTAAAAAAGTAAACAAATATTATCAGGGTAAGTGAACAGAGGCTAAACATTAAACAGATTATGGAATGAAAGAAAAAAGAAGAGAAGAATTGAGGTAAATGTTGCAGCAAGCAAACGGTCTAGATTTCGAAGTGAAAATTTTGTGCAGACAAAATCCTCATTAGAAAAGAAAAAAAAATGGTATGTAGTAAAATAAACTGAAAAAAAAAAAAAAAATCTAATCGCGTTTAATAATAATCAATGAAACTTTTATATACAATTTATTTACCATTGTTCAAAAACAAGTCATAAAATTAAAAACAGCGATTCGCTGTTAAAGTCAACAGTACAAGGTAGAATTTTCGATAGTTTTTAACTTTTATTATAGTTTAGTTTTTTTATGCGATACAAAAAAGTCAATATCAAACAAGTTTCAATGACCAAAGAGCAGCAAATCTGACAGCATTCTAAATCTATACACGTGTCTATAACAATTACAACCACCCATTTTGTCCTCAAAACGTCTATGCCAAACGATGAAATCATTCATATTCCACAGAATAATGTCTTAGAATATGTAGACAAACTTTCAAATGGTGCCCGTAACAATAGAGAAATTAAAAAATTAGAAGACTGAGCAGAAACTTATATTTAATTTATAAATCAATGAAGAAATATTCAGAAAGATAAAAAATTAAAAAAAAAGAAAAAAAAAAAAAAAAAGGAAACAAAAAGTTGGTCAATCAAAGCAAAGATTTTAAAATAAAATCATGGCGATACGCCCTTATTGGACACAAGATACTCATGAATCGATGGCTTGCTTTAATCCAAACAAGCTATAAAGTTCATCGGGAACATTAATTTCTTTCATCTTCAACTTCTAAAATACAGAATGCAATGAAATTTTATCGTAAATAAAAACGAAGGCAAAATAATGAAATAAGAAAAATACTAGTGAGAAGACTAAATCCTCCAAAGTACCAAGATGATGGAAAGCGACTAAAGCAGGCAAACAAAACCATTTGCTTTCTCCTACCAGTTTAAGTACGTCACCTCCATTGATTTAACTTCCTCTTTCCATTCGCAATTAATATGAATTATGTTCAAAGCTAGACTGTCCTATTAAAATAAAACCTGAGAAAATGCAGTAACAATGGATAGATGAAAAAAAATGAAAGCATAAAATGCTAACATGTGAAAATGTGTTTAAAATTGAATACACTGAATGATGGTTAAAAAGATTCATCTAAATTTAGAGCGAAGACAAACCATTATGCTATTTGATAGTGGACATGGGGCAATAGCTTTTCTCTTTTTTGATAATTACAACTGCATTTTTATTTTCAGTAATTTAGTTTATAAACAAAAAGCCAATGATCAAGAAGACTTATTTTTAATTTAAATTATCATTTTTTTAGTTATGCACAATCGCTACGAAATATGTACAATGTACATTATTAAGTACATCGTGTAGTTCAACAGGAATCAAGAATTTAAGAATATAATAACGTTTATGAAGATCGTCAAAATGTTTTAAAACAGATCAAGTAAAAAGTAATGTTAAACTTAATATTTTTCATTTTTTACAGTTTCAATAAGACTAAAAGAGTTGCTTGTATTACTAACGATCTAGGTCCAAAGAACAGAAGTGATCCACAAAAAAAATAGTGTAAGGATTTTTTTTTAATGACTACAAACCTGGTGATAAAGTTTTAAGTAAAGCTTACTCACAAAAGAGATTTTGATTATTAAAATAAATGATTTTAAAGTTAAGAAACAAGAAGAGATGTTAAGAAGCGGATGGTTTTGTAGACGCATGGTGCCTGTTCACAAGGATAAAAAAGAAAAAAGTTAAACATACCGATCGGCTTTTCTTTTCAAATAAAATTCTGGTAAAATTCTATCCTAAAATGCTCCAATTTGCTGGCTGAAATGAAGATGATGACGACTGTAAATGTACTTCAAAAAAAATTTCTTGCAAAGATTTGCGAGAAAGAAAGGGCTTTTAAAGGAAACAAGCAATGTTGGCATTGAAATGTAGCTGGCTAGTAGAGTAAGAGGCAAGTAGTTTATTTCTCCAGCGATAGCAGTCTTCGCTCAACCCATCCGCAGTTGCCCTTGCTTCTTTTCTAATCATGTCATACCCCCTCCCTAAAATGCAAACAAAGATTTATTTTAGAGGAGAAACATTACAAACAACACCGGCATTAGCTGATAAGGGAAAAAAAATGAAAAACTTTCAAAATACTTACATATCGCAGTAGAGAATTCTTGGAAACAGATAGGAATTAAGTAACAGAAAACATAGACGTCCATCCGCAGTTAATAAATAAGAACGGTCGATTATTCATGCCCCCCCCCCAATAAATTTAAAAAAAAAAAAAAAAGAATGACTCAAACAACTAACTGGGTCTTTTGGAATATACACGTATAAACTAAACATGTATATGATGATTGACGAGTGTATATAAAGATTTTCTCCCTCTCTATATCTTATGGTGTCTCATTTTCTGTCACTCCTGTTAATTTTTTTTTTTTTATTATTATTTTATTTTTCACTAGCATCACAGTGTCTAGAGAATGATGGCGACTGGTACTGCTGCTTGTCAGTTTTTACTTTGTTTCTCTTGCGCTTCCCCCTCTTGCTGCCTTACATATTCAGGAGTAGTCAGTCAGTCAAGTTAGCTCTAAAAACCGAGCATCTTTTGTACTATACTACTCTCGTCTTTGCTTGAAAGCTTCCTGTGGTCACCAAAAATCATTACTCATTTTCACTATTAATTGTATACAAACAAGTGCATATTTAATTTTTCTTGCTGTACCGCTTTAGAATGAGCCAGTGATAGGTAACTAAAAAGTAAAAACACATTTGAAAGACACACAACTTGTTTGTAGCTAAGTCCAATGCAGAACTAAAGCAGCAGTCGTGGTTGCTGTCAAGTCTGAAGTTGGTGGAACGACTCCAATCATGAATCTTTTAAAACAATGCTTTATTTTTCTCTTTAAAGACCAAGCTTTAAAATAACCGTAACGCAATTTCTGCCAAAATGTAAGCTCAAATTCTAATCTAAACCTTTTTACACACGTTTCAAAATAAAATTTCTCTGCATAGCCTAAATCAGTTTTTTTTTAATATATAATTAAATATTCAATAAGTTAAGTTTTTTACTGTAAGGAGGAAACTTCTTGGGAAATATTTCGTGAACCATAAAGTTTTAATAATTACTTCAAAAAACGGTTTCTGTTAGACTTTGTAAATTGTTGGACCTCTTATTGCAGACGAAAATGCTCAAAGAGAACCTAAAATTTAAAATATTTGTTTCTCATGCTCAAAAACAGTTGTTTGGCTGTTCTAGATTTACTTGGCTACCAAAATAAACTACGTCAGCAAGCAAGATAGCAGTTGCTTTTTGTATGTTAAAAGCGGTAGAAGTCGTTCTCATTTCAAGAATTATTCGACTTATGCATGACTAACATATCTTGCTGCAGATGGTGATTCTCAAGAGAAGTAATTTGTCTTCAAATGTAGAAGACAGAAAGCTTTTGAAAGCCAATATCATTTTTAAAATCTTCCGCGGTCAATCGTTTATAAATCGTTAAAAACTAAACAGACTAAAAAAAAAGTAAAAACACTAAAAAAACAGTATTATTCACATTTTAGTTTTTATTTTTCAGTACTGTGAAATCAAGTGATTTTTATTTTATGAAAATCGTTTACGATTATTTTTAAGAAAATAAAAACATTTCCGTAAAAAAAATCCTACATGGACTCTTTTTCAGATTTTGTTATGCTTTCTTTTTATTTTTTAAATCTGGCGCATATTGAAAATCCAAAATTTTATTTTTAATGAATTAAAAATTAAATTTTTAAAAACATATCTTTTTAAATTTTAATAATTTAAATTCATATGAACTACTAAAAATAAAAAAAATTGATTATTTTTTTCTCCAGAAACTAAAAGCCAGCAAGTTTAGTTATGATTTCAGTTTTAAATAAATTAGATCTAAAAATGTTGAATCTAAATAATAAATTTATAAGGAAGTAATTAAAAGCAATGTGTCAATGCAATTTTTCGCACGCTTCAAGCAAAATTTTGAAAGGCTATCAATATTTTTTAAATATAAATAAAAAGTGAAGTAATTAAAAAAATATCGCGTATGAACAAACATCAAACTGGGTCAAATTTGCTAGATATTTTTTTAATCCTTGAGGAAAGAGACATTAACGTTGACACGACGAGAGACATGGAAAACTAGTTAGAAAGCATGTTATGTTGATTTTTATTTGAAAATTATCAACAAACTAATTTGCATTTTGCTTAAAGAAATAAAATGCTTGTAATTTTCGGTATCATCATTTGGTAAAAAATCTGTCAAGTGTACAAATGATGACAAAAAAGTAAATTTTAATTAAAACAACAAGTTCATCATGACATTGCTATTATTGCATCATTGCAATGTTTGCAACGTAATAAAACATTTGGCTTTTTATGCCGTTTCGTTCTTCATAATGAAATAAATACACAAATTTACGATAACCATTTTCAAATTTACTCGAGGCTTTATCCTCTTCTTCTAAAAGCCCAATGGAACACTGATGTAATATTAATTTTCAGACAACACTCAGATTTGAAGGAATTATTAAAATTTTTGCCATTTTATATCTTAAAATTAAAACTTAATAAAAATCACAAGAAAAAAAAATTAAGTGCTTTCGTTTCTTTTCATTTTTTAAAGTACATTTTTGATTCAATGATGATAGTGATAAAAATGAAGATAATTTTTTTTTCTATTAAGAAATGCTCTCGAATATGACCTTGGTTCAACAAGCGAACGAAGTTATTTTTCTTCACTCTAATTTCGTTGATAGAATCGAACGTATTATGACTGTTTGTCCATTAACCATTGTCATTTTTCATGATTTTTCCATATTTTCAGTGACTTTTTTTTTATCTATTTATTTATTCTTCGACTATGATATCTACAAAAATGTACCGAAAATATGAAAACATATTTTTTTTAAATGGCCAACTAAAACCCTTTGCTTTTGAACACTAAAAAATGACAAGGCTTCTAGTTTTTTCATGAAAGCAATCTTGCTTGTTTTTAAATGCAAAAACTTCCAAGAAAGACTATTAAATTTCAAGACATAATTTTCAAACGGATAACATTTAAAATGAAATTAAAAAAAATAATAGTTCTGATAAAAAGAAAATTATTTTATCGTTAATTTACTATTAAAAAATGTAGATTTTCTCCGCAGCAATGACATCATTTATTTTAAGAAGCTTAAAGCAAGATGGTCAGTCAGTTTTTTGGCTGAACATTTTTATTCAAAATATAAGTCATGTCATCACGATTATTAGTATTCTTGAAAATTAACATCTTTTTTCAATAGTGAATCAACTTTTATCAAGTATTCTAGGCAAATAGTTTTCTGTCAATATTTTTCTTTTTGAGTTTGTTGATCGACTTCGATACATTTTTTTTACGATCAGAAACAAATGTCTTTTTTTTTAGAAGAATATTTATTTAACACCCCTCGCATTTTCAGCAACAGTACTTTTATTCTTTCAGAATACCAAGATGACGAAGACAAGCCTACAGTGTTTTCACTTTTCAGGTTGCAACATTTAAAAAAGCTTGCATTATGTATTTTTTACGCTTTTTCTCAGAAACGAATATCGGAATACAAAAAAAAAAAAGAAACATTAAATGACTGAACGGAAACACTAAATGAATCGCCAAAACATTTTTAGTACTTAATTTTCTTTTAAAAATTTAAGTTATAAATTAATTTTTAGGAGTTAAAGAAATAAAATATAATAATATGAAAAAATATTGAACGTATTATGTAGGTCAACAGATTATTCCCTAAAAAAGTATGATGCTCTTTCTTCCTTTTTAGATCACAACATTCTCAGACATTTTTCTCCTTTTTTTTTTACACATATATCGTTGCAAATGAGCTATGGAGATATTAATTTTTATCGTTAATTTTTTTCAAAATCTAGTTGGACGGTGAAATTTTGTTTTTTCTATGTTTTTTTTTATGTGTTTTGAACGAATCTGATCTTCGTTAGGGTTATGAAGCCGGTTGTAAAAGTTTAGCAAAGAAAGGAATTTTAATTTTAGCTTTTTAGCAGTAGTTTAATTACTTTTTTCGGAATAAGACATTGACATTTGTTTTCTTTTTGAATGAACAAGCAATGCAAAAATGTGTTCCGCTCCAAAAAAATGAAATAAATTATTTCAAATAATCATTGCCAATCAAAAACTTTAGAAACTTTTTTCTGTTAAAAAAAAAGTTTACTTTTACATTTAGTGGAAATAAAACTTTTCCAATGTATCTTTTTTCGGACATCATTGCAAATAATAAGTAACACAGCCATAAAGACACCTTCCATGAAGATCGAACTCATTATACAACGAACATCTTGCTTGTTAACTATCACCGCCCAGTTTATGACAGGAAGAAAAATAGCTGATGAAATAAAAAAATGATAACCATGATGATAGAGAAATGAAATAAAAGAGTAAAAATCTTTAAATATTGCAGTTTTTAATATGTAGTAAAAAAAACAAAGGCGAGTCTAAGTAACAAAGTTTTAGTTAACTGTTAACAGTAAGTTTTAACTACTGTATTTCAAATTATTGTGCAATGTGACCCGAAATAAAAAGGAGGAAAGTAAAAGCATAACTTCGGTTTGTGAGTAGGAAAAGTTAGAAAAATAAGTAATACTTTCGTTTAAAATAAGTCATATTAAAAAAAACTAAATTTTATTGTTAAATCTTTTAGTTTTATTAAATTACTATAGCTGAGATTAAATACCACTTTTAGTTTAAAATAAATTAGATTGAATTCTAACATTCATTAAATTAAATTTTAAACCTGACTTAATTTATATAAAATAAATAAAATACAATCATTTTAAATGCAAATATTATTTAATTTCTCTATGACTTACTCACAATCCAAAATTGTGATTTCTTTCTCAAACATCCTTTTTACTCAATGGAAAACGAAACATTATCTTTCTAGAACAAAAGAAACACAATTTTTTCCATTGCTACTTTTAATGCCATTTTCTGTCAAAACATTTGCACACTTAATGTGATCTTTTTTCTGATCAATAAAAAAAAAGGTACATCATTTTTATGAAAATCATTTTTTTGCTGCATAGCAAACAATTTAACCACATCATTCATCTTATTGCTAATAATTAATAAACGTTTATTTTACAAGAAATCAGATGATGCTGTATATTCCAATTTAAATTCAACAACAATATATTTTATACTAAAGTATATTTGAAAGAAGTATGATATTTTAATATGACAATCATTTTGAAAAAAATTAATTGTTTTTTATCTTCAAATTAGTAATTCACTTTAGTTGTTAGTCTTACCAGTAATTTAGGGGAAATATATTATCTTAATAGCTAATTTCAATGACTTGTAATGTTTAAATTGAGTAGTTGAAGTTTTAAATAACCAAACATTCACTAAGCAGATGACTATTATTTTATTTTATTATATAACTATTTGTCATTGGTTTTATTCAGAAGCAGCAATATGCAAAAACTATTTTAAAAAATACTGTAACACTTTTATTAGTAGTGTAAAATAATTAAAATTAATAATTAATTAAAATGTGTAAACAAATATTATAATAATCTAAGTTTGTTTATTACACAGTTTTAAGAGAAGTGTATTTTAAAGAAAATCAAATGGCTTATAAAAAATTGTTACATTGTGTCTGTAAAAATTCCAATTTTTAGAATTAGTAATTAAAGAACTGTTAAAATTACTTCTGTGTTTTGTTGGATTGTCGGATTGTTGCAGATTTTTTTTTTAATTAAAAAAATGTATTGTTTTATTTACTGTCCAATCGAAAGCATGGGCTTATGCTCATAAATTTTGAAGTTAAGGTCTACCTGGAGCCTCTTTTTCCTATATGAAGAGATTGACCAGCAGAAGGGCAGAATGTTATCAGATTTCAAGGCAGAAAGAGGTTTCAAAGCAGAAGGGAGTGTAAGTGACTCAAAGGGGTTGGCTGCAATAGGTTTCAAATCTTCTAACAAGAACCAAATTAAGAACCCAGAAGAGAAATCAATTTTTGGTTCCCTCCTGAGAAGAATTTGCAAAAGAACAGAAGCCTGTTAACAGAACCTTTCTATAAAAGAAAAATAATTAAAAAAATCCCTGTGACATTGTTATTTTGTAATTATCTAAACTTTCTTTGTGCTGTGACTTTTTTTCATCTTAATATTAGGTGAGTTCAGCTTTTGTATTTTCTGTCTTATCCAAAATTTGCATTAGCTTTTCAAAGTGTTTTTTCATTTTTTTTAGAGATTGTTTTAAATCACATGTGTATTTCTTGACATGTTATCCTGCTTTATTTTTTAATTAAGGTGTGCAAAAGGAAATTTTTATGCAAGCTCATCTTGTAAAATATTGTATTTGTTTTATTATTTAAATATGTATTGTAATAAATGTTTGTTCTTTTAGATTTCACACAGTATTTGTCTTGTTTGTTTACACCTTTTTTTAGCATCCAGTTTAAGAGAGGTGATGTGCTCTCTTTTTTTCATTCCATCCGAACAAAAATAAATTTTTATAATAAAATTTATTCTATATGTTTCTATACTTTGCATGCAACCACAAATGAAATCAATTATAACATCTAAATTTATAAAATCAGTGTTTTAACATCTAAGAGTATAAGTAGTCAACAGAAAAAATAGTTTAATACTATTAAGTAATTTTAATACTATTAAGTAATTTTACAGATGTATATGCTTTACACTGATATGGAAAAAATAATAAATAATTAGTTTTTCATCAATTTCAAAACCTTTAAAAATGCTTCCTTTAAGAATAATTGTAAGTTGTCTATGTGTTGTGTAGGAACCTACCACCCCTCTTGAAGATGAACTCGTCTACAAACAAGGACGTTAACTAGTGGCATGTCAAAAGACAGTGTAGAAGAAGTTCTGAGCTGAGTTAGTTATAGACTACTCAGGCGATATCTGTACCAACTTACCAACCGAATAAACCCCATTTTATTGTTACATGTTATTTGGCGTTTGTCTTTATTAACCCCAAATTAACATCATAACAGTGGCGACGAGAGATTCATTCATCACGCTGAGTGGAGAATTTTTCAACTCTAGGTGGACTATATAATTTTTTTTTTTTTTTCTCGCACTGAAAGAAAAAAAAACAAAACGTCGAACTTTGTTCTTCAAGAAGAAATAGGATTTCAACGTGCCAAAAAGAAGTAAGACTTGTGCTTATTGTTGGATATATACGTGTTTTTCTCCTTTTTGACTGTTTTCGAAAAGTGTTTTGTGTAATCTATTACGCATAATGGAAGATTTGATTGCATTAACGAAAACTCTAGTGCAAAACCAAATTCAGCAACAAGAGCAACAAAAATTGTTTCAGGAACAACTATTGGATTTACAAGTTCAGCAGCGAAATGACACAAAGGCTTTATTTGAAGCAATGTTACTAAAGAATCCAGTAAATTCGTCATTCACGGCCGAAGGTATTGCTAATTCTATTACCGAGTTCAAATTTAACCCAGAGGAGGGTATAACATTTCCTGCGTATTTCAGAAGATTTGAAACAATATTTGAAAAAAAATGTGAAGGTTGGACTGATGAACAAAAAGTGAGTTTACTTTTTACAAAAGTTGGGTACAGATGAAAATAATAAGTATACGAATTTTGTCCTTCCAAGAAAAAAACTAGTGACATTTCTTTCGAAGAAACTGTTAATACTTTATCTAAGTATTTTTGGCGAGCGAGTTA
The DNA here is from genome assembly GCA_903632075.3 of Acanthosepion pharaonis. Taxonomy (NCBI): domain Eukaryota; kingdom Metazoa; phylum Mollusca; class Cephalopoda; order Sepiida; family Sepiidae; genus Acanthosepion; species Acanthosepion pharaonis. Next base: position 38,150 of record CAHIKZ030002373.1, read on the forward strand.
GTTTGTTTCATACTCGTTTCTCGTGTTTGAATATGGTAAAGCGTGACGATGAGGATATTGTTACGTATGCTGGAAATGTTAACAGAATGTGAACGTTTTATGTTACATGATCTTTCAATTGATCGATTTATGTTTGATATTCGTTCAAGGCTTGACTTCTAGCAAAGATAAGGACATAAGGTCGAATATTGGCAAAACTCGAACAAAATTCCGAGATTACTTTGCAGAAGGTGACGGAAGAGTGTCAAAGAATTGAAAATTTAAAAACATGACAATACGCAAATTGAAGAAAAAGACGTATCCCGTGTCCATGCTATTCGACCAAAAAGGGAATAGTTAATAAAAACGTTAAAAACCAACGTGCTTTGGATGCGGTGGTGGTCATTTTAAAAGTGAATGTTTTTTTTACGAAAAATTGCTATACGTGTGGCAATAAAGGCCATATAAATACTCATTGTAAAAGCAAAAAAAAAAATTAAGTCGAAAAAAGATATTGTGAATATTGTGTTGTCACGTCAGGAGATTGAGGAGGGGCAGAAAAGAAAATTCGTATGAGTAAAAAAATTAATGGAAAAAATGTTAAACTACAGCTAGATACTGGAAGTGATATTTCCATTATTAATACAGCAACATGGATTAAAATAGGCAGACCTTTGCAAAAAAGACTGAAAAAGTGGCTGCGGATTTCTGGAAGAAAATTGCATTTTCAAGGTGAATTTTCTTGTAATATTTCATTTGTTGGTAAGACACTAAAGTCTAAAGTGTATGTGCTACAAAATGCTTCAAATGTGTTTGGAACAGATTGGATTATGGGAACTCCCTATAAATTCTTTTTGCAATAGAGTTAATGTATCTTCTCCGTGTAAAAATCGGGTTACAGAAAATTTGAAAGATCTGAAAATAAAATTTCCACAAGTATTTTCAGAAGGTCTGGGATGTTGCAAAAAGGCGAAGGCAAAATTTGAAGTGAAGGAAAATGTAAAACCTATTTTCAAGCGAAAAAGAAATGTGCCATTTGGTGTTGTGGAACAGATTAACAAAGAATGGAAACGGCTTGAAAATTTAGGAGTTATTTCACGCATTGAATTTTCAGAGTTGGCCTGCCCTGTTGTATATATTAAAAAATAAAATTCGGATGTGTGCCGATTTTTCTACGGGTCTAAATGATTGCTTAAAAGACCACACATATCCTTTGCCTTTCACCAGAAGACATTTTTGCAAGTTTAAGTGGAGGAAAAATATTCGCTAAATTGGATTTATCGGATGCCTATCTCCAAGCCAAAAATGGACGCACAAAAGACATTTGAACCAATTAAGGAAAAGAATCATCGAAGAAATAAGTGAAGAAAAGGAAGAACCAATGGAGGTATTATATGATATACCGACTCCACCATTGCCTGAAACAGTTGTTCAAAGAAGGACAAGCAAAAGAAAAAGAACTAGGGTGGAACGTCCAGATCCCAAAAGGAAAATATATTAATTCCTCCGGAATTAATCTCAAGGGGGAGGTGTTGTGTAGGAACCTACCACCCCTCTTGAAGATGAACTCGTCTACAAACAAGGACGTTAACTAGTGGCATGTCAAAAGACAGTGTAGAAGAAGTTCTGAGCTGAGTTAGTTATAGACTACTCAGGCGATATCTGTACCAACTTACCAACCGAATAAACCCCATTTTATTGTTACATGTTATTTGGCGTTTGTCTTTATTAACCCCAAATTAACATCATAACACTATGTATTTTGTAATTTTTATGGCATCCAAAATTCAATAAATAAAACAAAATAAAAATATTTCTTAAATCCCCTGAAAAGTATCATCTACTTATCACCTCATTAATATTTACACAGGCATTCTTAAAGACAATTCAATCAAATGACTGTTTCAGGTACCAGATAACTGGATAAGTGAAAACAAAAGATCAGAGACCCTTTGTACCAAAGTGAAAGACAACCCCAATTAATTCACTACACACTCTGACCACTTATCAACCTCAATATAACCACAGGAAAACAAAAGAGGGATTAGAAAGCTAGACAGTCTGGTCCAGTCCTCTCTAGCTACCAAAAATGTAATCAAGAGGACTGCCTTAAGGATGCATGTGTGTGTGTCTGTTTGTCTGTCTCTCTCTCTGTTCCAATGCTCCACAAGCTACAAACTCTGTCTCACAAGAAGGATACAATTAATATTTCATTTAAACTCATTAATAGAAAATTTTTCCAGAGTATGAAAATCATAATTTTCATGCCTATAAATATTTTTTATGCTGACGAATAATATTAAAATGTAAATAATGGAATTACATTAATTACTTTAAATTTTAAACATTTTTTATAAGTTTTCTCAAAGTTTTTATTATTATCATGAGGCAACTTGAAGTCCTTGATTTCTCAAATGAGTATTATATGAAAAAACATTACTTAATGATACAAGTTTGGATTGTTGAGGCGCCACATGTACTGCAGCCATAACAGCAGTGGTAGATCTATGGAACCCATCCCTCTTCAGGCTGGTCTTGAATTCAGAGTTTTTCTTCTAGACTTGTTGCCACCTCAAGGCAAGAGAACTCAGTCAGCTTTTCTGTTTGACCCATACCTGGAGAGAGAAGAGGTGGATTCATACCTTTCCCCAAGAGTATTTGTGCAAGAGTGAATATAAACTCAAATGACATTTGAGTTCAGCTCACCTATTATTCTTTCCAAGTCACCAACTACCCACACATCCATAAAAAGTAGACAAACACAATTTATAATTAATAATTAGAACAAAATCATTATAGGTTGAAAAAATCATCTTTATTTAAAAATACATATACATCTTTTTGTTTTTCAACATTAAGAAATACATAATAATCATAATAGTAACATTCATAAACACCTGTGTATGCAGAAAGTATCATCCTGGTGAGTTTTTTGTTTCCTCATATCTTTCCAGGAGGAATCCAGAATCAACTACTCCTATGAATATTTGGTGTTAGGAAAACCAAGTAAACATTTTTACCCAAATAATTACATGGTGGGTCATATACTGAATAAAAACTGAAAGAAAAAGAAACTTTTAAATGTTTGTAAACATAATTTTGTATGTATAAATAACACTTAAAGCTTCTTAAAAGAGATCCAAAGTAATTTACTGTGTGTTAAAAAGTAAACCAGTATATCTGTTTGGACTAGCTGAAGCCTACTTTTTGGATGTTACATGGCATGACGTGAACACCCCAATGTTTTTTCCATCCCATGTAGTACCAAATCAGACTGTGACATGATCTGGATTGACCAAATGCCTTTTGTGTTTTTCCATTTCGATGCTCTTTTGCTTGTTATCAATTTAAAGAATACTTATTAAAACATTATAAAACTTCATAATTGGCTCTGTATGTAGGTTGCAATAGATGTATGACAGCAGCATCTTTAACAAATAGGTGCAATTTTTAAGTGGGTCTGATAAATAATACCATTATCTCAGAGATGTTATTTTCAGCATATAAACAAAAGAAGTACTATCCAATAGAGGGGTATCAGTTTTAACTACCAATTCTCCAGGTACATGTAAGTTTGTACCCAACACTAGTTCCGAAGAACTCTGAAAATCAGACTTTACAACAGTTCACAATTTCAGCAAGTGTAAGCGAAATCAAGAAGTATGGTACTTTCAATGATTCCTTAAGGGAACAATGGAAGCATTCAATCATACCATTCACTTCAAGGTGGTAAGCTGTAGCATGAATTTTATCACTACTGAGTAAATTGATTCTTCTTCTTCTTCTTCTATGTGCTGTGTCCCTTCAGGACGTTGGCAATCATGGCTCTTCACAACTTCCTCAATAAATTTTGTCTTTCCACCATCTCTCCCAAACCCTGCTCTACAATCCATTCACTCAAGTTCTCTAGGTACATTATGCATTGTTTTCCACTGTCTTTCTTGCTTTCAATCTGTTCTGTGAGTATCAAGTTTTCTAAGCCATAGAAATTTCAACTCTCTTTTATTGATGTTAAGTATATGTCCTTTTTGTTTCCATTGTCTCTAAAACTTCATTGTTGCTTCCATGTTCATTCCATGGTATTCTCAGCATCCTTCTGTAGAACCACATTTCTGTTGCTTCATCTCTTCTTCATCTGTGATGTGATTTTGATATAATTAGGAGGATTGATATTCCATAATAGCTCAGTATTTTTTCCTTTGTTTCTAACAAAATTTTCCTGTTTCTTAATACTTTGCTTAGCTTTTCAAAAACATCTTTTATTATATCAATACACCTTTGGATTTCAGTGTCACACTTTTCATACTCTGTTAAAACACTTCCCAGATATTTAAATTGTTGTACTTGTTTGATTTGATATCTTCAATTTATAATTTGCATGTTGGGCTGTTCCTTTTGCTAACAAGCATGCATTCTATTTTCTTACAATTGATGTTTAGTCTTTTCTTCTCACTTCATACTTTCTGTAGGAATTCTTGTAGTTTCCTTTCTGTATCTGCTGTTAACACTGTGTCATCTGCATATTATGACACTGTTGCTGCATGCTTCACTGAATGCTACTCTTACTCTGGGTCCCTGTCTATTGCTTTGTCTCCACTGAACCCTGTCTGCACCAATCCTGTGCCTCCATGTTGTGTTTCAGTATACACAGAAATATAGGTGAAGAACTGTCGAACTTGACTCCTTTCTGTCCTGGTTATGCTTGAAACTTAATTAACTTCAACAACACTCATTAGCAAGTAAAAATAACTTTTTTTTAAGGCACTTTGCTTGATTAAGATCATGAATACATAAACAAAAAGGATTTGAAGGAATTTCCTTATATAAGGAGTTGTTAAGCTGGGAGGAGATGATTACAGTTATGGCTAAACAGCCCAGAGTCATTCAACTATTTACATGAAAGGAATTTTAAAAAATGACACAGAGAACAGGACTTTCGCTGATTGAGTCACCACGGTCATCCGGCAGGGAGAGTGTTGATCTGCTAGAGGCAAGAGCAGTTTGATCTTACATCTGTTTTACAGCAACTGCTTTTATGGGGGTGCAAACCCCAGTCACATTGTTCTGATTGGCCAATGGTCTTGTGTCATACACCTGGAAGGGGAGGAAGGAAAACCCCCAAGAACCCAATATTATTGGTAGTACAATCAAAATAATGGCTCTGTAAATATTGGAGGGGAAGACAAGAAACTCTATCCCAGCCCCTCTCTCATTAGCAGACCAATCAAAATTGTGGCCTTCATCACTCATATTCAGTGAAACATTTTCCATGTCCCTGAATCTTAAAGGATTTCTTATTTGCTAAAAACCCTACAAAAATAGTTCAAACAAAGGTTGAGGTAACATTTAATTTATAAGAGCACACAACAAAGACAGCTGATGATAAATTTATTGTTAACACACAAAAATGAAAGAATTACACAAGTGCTTTGTGTGTCAAATGATGGCCAATAACATGTATGCACAAATAATCTTTGAAATAAAATATGCCTCTTTTACAATAAAAATTACAATGCTGCATAAAGTCCTCAGAAAAGGTAAACAACATAAAAATAAATGAAGAAAGGAGAAAATGTCTGAATAGTTTTCAAAGAATAGGTAAAATTTTTTAAGCAATGTTTGTGGTAGCAGCAAGGACAGAACAATCACACCAGCTGAAAATTTGTTCTTAATGTGATAGTGACTTTGATGTTTATCTCATCTCTGGTCATAAAATTTCTTCTGTGTTGTTTTTCTTCCTTGACCAGGCTGACCTGGGTTCATACAGCAGCTGTTTGTTAACTTCTTGAATTCAATTCCTGATCCTCTATATAGATAAGCTCCAGATTCACTTCTTGAAATTTGAGGTGTGGGAAGCTTTTGATTAGTTCTGAATGAAAAACAAATGCAGCTATTTTCCCACAAATCTAAATGTACCAAAAATATTTTTGAAATTCAAAAGTTTAAGCAAGAGACTAACGCAGCAGCAGCGTCTGTTTTCCGTCAAAAAAGCAGCCAATACAAAACTCAAGCAGCTTATAATTTCTTATAATCTCACCCTGATTTGACCTGATTATCACAGGTGTCATTGTCAATTTTATTTGAAAGTGTGTTATATCCTTGATCAAAACAAACCTGACTTATAAAGATATGCTTTGTGTCACTCATTCCAATGAACAATCATTTTACCAAATGAAAACAACATTTACGTTGAACACACCTAAGACTGTACCTACTGACCATTCCTACCCAAGCTTACAATTTCACCTCTCACTCTATACTTCATAAGTGACACAAACCAGATAATTCATGTTATCGCATTGTTTTAACATGAAAAATATTTTTCTTTTTTTAGAAATAAAAAGTAGATCACCAGTCAACCTTTGACACCAGTTATGGCGTCATAATATTTTATGTTGTTAAGATTGTGACTGCCAATAATGAATTCTGGTAGGACTTCTAATTCTCTCAGAATTGTTCCACTTTATAGGTTGAATAGGTTTGGTGAGAAGACCCACCATTGTCTTACACCCCTTTCTATTTTCATATATTTGATGAATTCATTTTCTATCTGTATGCAGGCAGTTTACTGTCAGTACAGGATCAGGGCCCATATTCATAATGACGCCCTCTTTTTTGGAAGAAAAATATAAATGAAATACCATTAATGGTGTTGATTAGTACTCGAAAAACAACAAATTCCAAAATTAGCTCAACAAACGTTATTATATTTTAAACTTTCGAGGTTTTCAGTTTCATGTTCAATTGAAATCAGGGGCAAATTGGAGAAGCGATCTTGCAACACATTCAATCTCAACTGACTTTTAATGAGCTTCAGTTCTGAGAAGCTTCTCTCTGCAGTAACAACAGAAACTGTGAGCGTCAAAAATAGTTGCAGAGCAATCACAATATTTGGCACTGTTTCTTGAACTTGCCATCGATAAATCCATGGTCATCATGATCATTTCACGTTCCACTTTGGAAGTTGCTGCTAAAAAATCCCTAAGTCGGAGAACTTCCAAAGGTAGCCTAGGTACGTCTAAGTCAGCACCGTATTCGCTACCAAGAATTTTAAATTTTCACTTCAACTCGCCTTCAGCATCTTACAGAATTACTTACAATGATAATCCAGCGAAGGCAGTTTACAGACATGGAGCCAAATTGTGCTTCCAGTTAATCTACAAGTCAATCATAACATTCGTAAAGATTTCTTTTTATTTCCTGCACAAGTGTTTGACAGACATCATCTTCCTTTTCCCCTGGTAGCTTTCTCTTTCTTCTAATCTGCTTTTCCATTTCCTCACACCTTGCTTTACATTGATTAATTGATTCAAACACCAGCCTGTCCCTGTTTCGATTAAAGAAAATTTTGGTCACATCCATGTGGGTTACACACACATCCAAACCAATACCAGGTTTTTGAAGTTTCTTTTGGATGAGATTTAAGAAGTTTTCAATTGAAAGCAAAATTATTTGTACATCCCCTCTCTGAAGATTTTTTAAAACTGAGGTTAATGAATTGAGTGCCTGAATCACTCCTTGAAATCCGGTTTTCACTGCACAAATAGCTTCATTACGTGCACTCCAATGGGTGGTTACCAAATGCTTCATCATGACCTTCACATGCGAAGATAAAACTTCCCATCGGTGACTGGAAGAGGAGAAAAATGTATAGAGTCTCTCAATCATTCCACAAAATGTAATGGCACTTGCATTCACAACTGAGGCATGAACACCACATAAATTAAGACTATGATTAGAACATGGCACAAATTTAGCTTTCCCATTTACGTTTCGTAGAAGACGTTGAACACCATGAACTCCAGCCATACTAGCGGCATTGTCAAATCATATCCCTCTACAATACATTTTTGAAATCAAGTTTCTCTTTCTCCAGTTGATCCAAAATCATCTTCTTGATATCATAAGCTGTCTTCCCATGCTCAGTGATAAAATCAAGAAATGATTCCCACACCACCACTTCTTTGTCTTCAGCAATGACATATTGACAAACGAAACATCTGATTAGTATGAGAAATGCCCGGCATGCTGTCTAGTATGATTGCAAAATAATTGGCTTTTTGAATTTGACCCAATATATTTTCCATTACGTGTTTTCCCAAGATATGAATGAATTCATTTTGGATTTTCGATGATGAGTACCGCTGATTATCATTTACTCCTTTCAAGTAATGCTTTCCAAGAACAGGATCATACTTGCTCATAAGTTCAACAAGTTCTATAAAGTTACCTTTATTAGAACTATATACATCTTCTTAATGATCTCTAAAAGTCAGGTTCTGTTTCGTCAGAAACTTCACAACATCAAATAACCGTGTTAAAACCTGTCTCCAAATCTGTCTTTCTTTCATAGTTTGTTCTTGTAATTTACTGCCAAAGGTTTTACCTTTATTAAGGGTAATTTCCAACAGTTTCCATTCCTTGAAAGTTCTTTGGCAGTCAGACAAATTTTCATGTTCAGGCATTTTTTAATTAAGCTTCCAGAACTTTTGAAATCCTAGATTTCTTGCTAGACTTGATTTGTGTTGCTCTGTCTTCAAGAAGAGGTGACAGCAGAAACAATAAAGAGATTTGTTCATCTCTGAGTACAGCAACGATGATCTCAGAACTGTCTCTCCATTCTCAATAGTTTTGTAAAACCAGTGTTGTAGCATTATCCTCGCTCTATTTTTCCATGGTCTTAGAGTCGGAGCAAACGATTCATCTTTGTTTTGAAACTTTTTAGGCCCCAATGTTACAAGATCAACAAGCAACTACCCTGAATAAGTTTGTAGCCAAAATGCGGTGTCTTTGTACACAGCAATCTCTGTGTTTGCCTGTTCTATTTCTTTATTTCCAGTAACTTCATCAGTTCTTTCTTCATATTCATACCTGTCCTTACTGCTTGCACTGGAGCTCTCTTCCTTTGGCACATAAACATTGTCACCTTCAATTTCTTTAACAACATTAATTCCTGCAGGAAATTCCTCTTCAACTTTTATTTCTATATTTGTTTTCACCATATTCACATTTTCTCCATGTTCTTCCCCTCCTAAATTTTGATGTATATTCAACATCCTCGTCTTTGCATTTTGCTTTAGCTACATATTTCTTCAGTAGGAAAACATTTTCTTTCCTCATGTTTTTTGGTAGCTTTCAACTTGCGGTAAGCCGTACCACTCAGTTTTTGTTGTTTAATCATTTTAATCGATAAAAAAATAGAAAAAGAAAGAAATAGGAAAATATGATACTCGACGGCATAGGGAATTTTTATTTATTGTACTAAGATACAATTTGGCACAAGGCTGAAAGTGGGGTTGTAAAAAAAGGTTGATAATTTTTTTAACTATCCCAAACTTAGCTAGACACATTCGTGACTCATTTGCATCTTATAATGGCATAGGGAAGTGTTGTTTAAAGATCGAAGTAAATAATTCCAGGAGTTTGTCCTATCAGCCAATGATTGGTTAAATCTTTTCTTGAATTCGATTTTTAAAATTTTATCATTTTTTTTTCTTATACATTTTTCTTATTGCTTTTTATTTCATTCTTATATTCAATATAATAATTTAAAATTTAATCCATAGTAATGGTTGTAATAAAAAAATTACTGAACACTGAACATTTGTATTAAAAAATCATTAAAATTTTATAAGAAATGTTCACCTCTGATACTACTTCTTCATTATTTTGCCGGTGTAAATTTTTTTAACATTACAGTGGTATGAAAAATGGTAATGAAACTAAACTAATAAGGACAGACATATTTAATAACAATTTGTTAACTTCCATCAGTTCAGCTGGTTATTTAAAAAATATTCATGTTTTAAAATAAAATTTTTAAAACAATAAGCATTAAAAGTCAATATTAAATAATTACATTTCTGACTTTTTTTTATTTTTTTTTAGAAATTTTTTTTTAAATGTTTTCTGCTACTCGATAAATATTTCCCCAGATGTTTTGCAGGGGGTGGGGTTTTTAAAGTTAAAAAACAGTTAAATGGAGATTCTACAGTTGATCCTAAATGAATTTTTAAAATATTTTAAAGATCGTTCCAGAAGACTTTGAAGCATAATATTTGAAAATTTTACATCTAAATAAACTTACCATTTTATATTAAAAACTTAAGATTCTTAGTTTGAAATACTAATATAAAAAGGTTAATCTTGTAATATGCACTAAATTTGATTTTTTTCTGAAAATGTTTAGTTGAAAAATCTCTAAAAAATTAAAATTTAATGTAAAATGTTGTTATTTTCACATAATAATTCAAAAATAGTGATTTTATGCAAAGCTTTAAAAATTGTAAGTTTAGTAAAAACTTTTGAAATGTAAACAAACTTTAAAACGCGTATATTTCTGGTTCTACTGTAGTACGAATGTTTTTCTTTATTTAAAAAATCTCCAACCTTCTTCTAAGAAGAGAACCAATTGAAAAGAAAAAGTAACATTTATTTTTAACAAGTTTCAAAGATCTACAGTTGATTAGTCTAGGAGAAGATTCTACAGTTGAGTTAAGTTGGGGGCGGAGATTTTACAGTTGATCAGTCAGGGGAAATTCTTTAATTGATCCAATGTTTTATATCAACATTTTCCAATAAAAAAGCAAATAATTTGTTATTTTCAGGATAAGCATTCCCGAATTTTTTAGTTTTTTTAAGGAATGCCGCCTTTAAATTAGCAGCAGAAGTCAGCCATGTACGCTCTTTTGGTCTGTTGTTTTCGGGAAAATAAATTTGCTTTTTATCTGAATTCTTAAATAATTTTCTTTTACAATAAATTAATTTGGGCATTTTTTAATAAATAATTATCAATCAATTTTTTTTATTAATAAATTTGAAAACTTTTTTTTAACAATGAATTGAAAACAAGTGTGTATGAGGCTGGCTCCTGCTGCTACTATAAAGAGAGTATTCCTTAAAAAGTAAACTGAAAATTTTGGGATTGTGTATCTTGAAGATAACCGAATATTATTTTTAATTTTCTGCCCAAAAGACATCTGGTTTCGGAAGGAGCACAACTTTAAAAAAAGACCAATTTTATTTCTCTATAATTATAATCTTAAAAATCTTAAGACTTCAAAGAAGAAGACGACTTTTCTTTATTTCTTCAAGTAACTTTATGTGATACTGCGCTGTCGGCCCGTGGTCAAGTCCCAGTCGTGGCGCGAAGCTGTAATGTTTCTTCCACCGGCGTTTTGGGGTTACTCTTAGTCGCTGCCACCAGCCTGTGTCCCGGTCGATTGGTGGTCGTACCCGGTTCGATACCAACTCTGTCGTTTCCAGCTCACTTCCAACGTCTGGTTACTGAAGTAACTGCTTCAAATACAAGTCTGATCTACCCACGTTGTGATTTTGATCTTAGGTAGACGAGATCAATCAGGCGTCGGGCCGTAGTGTAAGCTAAATCCAGACTGAAGGTGATATCGCACAAGCGTAAAGAAAAAAGAAGCAAATAAAAAAACAAAAAACGCAAGAGGTTCAAGTATAAGAAATAACAAATTAACTTTATCTGTCTGTTATATACAGGAGTGTGTTTTCCCCCCAGCCCGTTTTCTACGGATTGTGACACTTCTACGTTTCTTAAGTAAGTTTTGATATCTTAAGTCAACTGGTTTAGTTCTTAGGTGCTGGCTTGGCTTCGTTCGTCAGTATAACTTGCTATTGGTAGGATAGGCGAAGTTGGAGGTCATGGAATCTTTCAGTCAGCTTCTGTAAGGCAAACACACTGGTTCCCGCTACCCGAACTAACTGTCGAATGGCCTGAGGATGTTCGTTTATATGGGTACCGACCAAAAACCAGTGCGGCGTTAGATGTGGTCTGGTGTTCTCGGTAAATTTCGATTTCCAACAAGAAATTTCTTTGTTATCAGGCCAGGAAAATTGATTACTTCCAATTTTTGGAAAATTAATCACTTTCCATTTTGGTGGGGGGTCTCCTTCGTCTGTGAGGAGAGGTCGGAGGAGAGCTATTCTCCTAAACTCTTCCTCTCTCACATTGATATCTCATATCAATCCCTTCAGTAGGCGTTAATAACTTCTCCGTCCTTCTCATCCATTTACCTCTGTCTATCACCATGGCTACCACTCGACAAATGGCATCCCAGCCATGCGGGTGTGGCTAAACTGGCTCCTTAAAATTATAACCCAGAATTTTTGTTTACAAAATTCTTTTTTCTTTTTTTTTTTTCTTTTTTTCCCTATCGGCCAAAATTTTTACGAATCCCACGTTGCCACTTAAAATCTATCAGATTTTTTGGTCATTCAGAATCTACTTAGCCAGCACTCTTTACAAATTCCATCAATCACTGTCAAAATTTGCCATCTGGTCCCTTCATGAAGTTAGCTTTTACTGGAACCCTTGTTTTCTTGAGAAATTAAATTCTGTATCTTCTAAATCTCAATTCTTTCATGCTATCTTTCTCATACCCAAAATTTTCACAAATACCATATGGCTTTGCCTTGCTGGCACTCAAGAAAGAAAAATAAATGATATATTGGGAAGATAATTAACATTAACATTGATTCATTCATTCAAAATTTACCCCGTATCAGCAATCATCTCAGAAATAAAAAATTTTATGACCTCCATGTGGTCTTCCTGATATCTTAATGCTTTGCCTTTTTTCCGAATTCTAATGTTTCCCTCAGTAAGGCATTTCTTTACAACAATATTAATCAATTTGACAAAATTGACATATGACAAATTGACATATGGCTTTTTCTACAGGTCCACTGTCTTTTGTGAAAAGTAACTTTTTTTTGGAACTAAAATAAAATCTTTTTAATATTGAACAGTATATCTTTCGGGCTATCCTCTCTCCATTTCCAGCATTTCCTTGTTTAATTTTTATGGTTAATTAGTTAGCCAATTACCATAGCTAAATAGTGTCACATTTAGTCTAAATGAAAAATCGTTGATAAATTTTTTAAAATATATTAAAATCTCAGAAAATATGCTATCCTAAATTGGGAATTTTCAATCATACATTTTTAGATAGATTAAATAAATCTTTATTTAATTACAAATATTTCATCTTATGCAGAAAGGTTTGAAGGCTTTCAAAATTCATTGAAAAATTTTTAAGTGAATAAAATGTAGGTAAATTAAATTGCATCAGAAGAAATTCATTTTTGGATCAATCCAAAGAGAAAAAAAAACAAAAAAACATTGTTCATAAAACACAGTACACAAATTCTTTTTTGAGTTTTTTAAAAACAAAATTAAAATTTTCAAATAAATTTTTCAGGATGTTCACATTGTAAATTTAATTCTTTTTTTATATATGCTCTTTTCGTTTTTGATCTTTCCAGAAATGTAAAAATTAGCGATTGGGATATATTATTCAAGTAACCAAATGTTGAAATCCTCCTGTGAAGTGATAAAAAAATATTTTCTCAAGGTTTTTTAAATCAAAGAAGCTATTCATTATAAAATTAATTTATTTTATTCATTAGAATAAAATAACAAAATTTTCATTAAAATTTCAACATGTTCACAATTGATTTTGAAATCATTGAAAAAAAATCATATTCTGATATTTTATTTTTATTAAAAATAATTTAAAGCTGATCTAAAAATTATTTAGGTTTATTATCACAATACAAAAACATGGAGTGGTGCGGCAAATAGATATATTGGTTGTACAAAATATACAATATAGTCAGAGTCTCTCTTGGAATGTCCTGGTGTGGTCTTGTAGTCTCAGCAAGAGGTTGCTCACAGCTGGGCAAGATCAAAGTATCAGCATCTCAGACAGTCACCTGAGCTTATTAAAAGCTGAGGTCACCAACAAGACGGCATGTCATGTGTTTGTGATCTTCCAAACAAAAAGGAATGAATATGAAAGAAAAACTGAATTAAAAAAAACAAAATATTAGATTTTATTTTGAAACACCATAGCATAAAAATGAAGTGTGCTTCTAACAACTTCCAAACACAATCTACTCTAATCTAGACTTTATCACAAGTGTAAAGTTTATCTGGGATATAAGATTTTAGTAATTTATTGGATCTTTTGAAGAAATCTCTAAGATCAAACTGTGACATAGACTTTTATAATTCCCTTGTGAAATGCTGAATGTCTATAAGAAACAGAGGTAGTAAAATTTGTGTACCTATAATGACCAACTGTTAGGTATGTTACTAATTCCCAGAAGAACTATTGGTAGGGCTGAAAGGCAGGATTTTTTTAGTGCTACAATAGCTGCTTTAATGGTCCTGTGAGCTCTCTCAACCAAACTGTTATATTGAGAGTGATAGGCTGTTGTGTGTAGCCTACAAAAACCAATTAATTTTGACAAGTCAGAAAACAATTCTCTTTTGTATTGTCTCCCTCTGTCTATTATAATGTGCAGAGGAACACCTCATCATGTGTTCCATGCATTTACAAAGGTCTCAGCCAAATTGTGTAGTGATTTCAGGTATATGGCTTGAACTTCTATCCAGCAAGTTGTGTGATCAGTGCACATTAGAACATATCGATATAGACTGACATAAGGATTATTCAGGCTTGGGAGTGGTCCTATTAAGTTGATATGTACTGTATGAAATCTTGATGTTGGTATTTCTAATGTTTGTGCTTTTGTGTGCTTGTAAACATTTGCTTGTTGGCAGGATATACATAAAGGCACAAAATTCTTTAATTATTTTGTCCATGTCTGGGGAGTAATATCTAGCCTTAATCATTTTAGTAGATGATTTAATGCCAGGGTGTGATATTGAATGTATGCTATTAAATATGGATTCATGTAACTTAGACAGAACAAAAGGTCTACAGTAAGATGTAGAATACAATACAAACTGGTTACATCCCAGTAAGGTAAACTTTTCTAAATTTGGAAAGGACTGAATTTCAATATTAGATGCCTGTGCTTCAGCAAGTGTTGGTAAGTCACAAACATCTATTTGTAGCGCAAGAGTTGGGTGGGACAAATGACCAGCTACTATGTTCTGACTACCCTTTACATGTTCAATATCTGAAATAAGTTCTGTAAGAATAGCTAGTTGCTGATTTATCAGAGTTTAGACTATAAAATGCACTGCATAACAGTCAGGAGCAACACCTGGCAACCTTCTATATAGTGATGAAATTCTAACACTGCCATATAAGCTGCTAAAAGTTCATGGTCAAAAGTAGAATAATATTGGTTTGTGTCTACATTAGCTTTTTAGAGAAAAATCCAATGAATATTAGATTTCCATCTACAACTTGGTGTAATGTAGTACCTATTGCATAATTACTACTGTCAGTAACTAACTGATAATTTGTAACACTTAGGTTGTGGGTGAGTTAATTGACTTAGTTCTTTTATAACGGCATTGAAGGTTTGTTTTTCAGATTCATTCAATATAAACGAGCCTTTAGGGAACAATCTCACCCTATGATACCCAGGAGCCTGCATAAGCTTTTTAAAGCAGTAGGGTAGAGGAAGGATTTTATTTTTTTCTATCTTATTACTAGTAGGTTTAATACTCCCTGAACTAATGTGAAAGTCTAAGAACTTTAGGAAAGTCTCATTAAAAACAGATTCTAAAACTAAAATTTTTAAATGATTATCATTCAAAATGTTAAAAACAGTGTCAATGACTTTTTTGTGAGAAATCTCATCATCATTGAAAATTAAAATATCATCAATATAAACAAAAGCACAATGTCTCTGAAAATTTTGTCCATGTATAGGTGGAATTTTGTTGCTGCAAATTTTAATCTGAACAGTATATAATTGTTCTTGTATAGTCCAAAAGGAGATGTAATAGCAGTTTTTGAAATATTGTCTGGATGCCTCTTGACTTGGTGGTAGGCTGAAATCAAGTAAAAAAAACAGTAGAAAATCGCTGTTTGTGAGTTTGGAAGAAAAAGATTTAGATTTGAATGGTAAGGCCGTGTCTTCAGATATCTAGAAGCCATCTGACAAGCTTTGGCATGCTGGCTTTGTTCACAAGCTCAAGGGCTATGGTGCCTCTGGGTAAATATTTGACAATCCTTAACAAATTATGTAATGAAGGTCATGTTGAACAGTGAGACTTTTAGAACATTTCACAATAATTCCGGGTGCCCCAAGGCTCTATCCTTGGACCTACATTGTTTCTTATATTCATTAACAACCCTCCCAATGTCATCAGTTCACAACTAGATATTTATGTTGATGACACAGCTATTTACTTTTGTCTTGTATGATAGGTCTGACAAAGTATAACTGACAGCTATTCAATAAAATGATCTTCAATGTTAATAACTGGGGCAAAAAAATGGCTTGTAAATTTTAATGCCTCCAAAATGAAATTGCTTTCATTTAATCACCATAGAGAAACTTTTCTGCCTGCCATCAGCATGTCTGATGCTAACCTCCAGAAGAATAACTCATTGCACCTTCTTGGTCTCACATTTTTTTACTGACATGAAGTGGAGTGATTATATAGAATCAATTACTAGGTTTGTTGCTAGGATAGTTGGTTCACTGTGTTGGGCCAGACACACATTTATAAATCTACCATCCATCCATGCATTGAATATTACTGCCATATCTGGTCTGGTACTATTATATAACTTGAGATTCTCAATAAAATGCAAAGAAGGATTTGTAATGTTATTGGTCCTGATCTGGCATCTTGAGGTTAGTCACTTTCCCACTGTCATGACATAGCTTCCTTCTGTCTTTTCTATTGATATTTTCATAGCAGTTGTTCCAATTAGCTCTCATCCTTGATACTGCAACTGTGTGAATTTAAGTGTACTACTAAATTGGCAACTAGGTTTCATCATTTTACTGTTGAAATAGCAAAAGATGTAACCATAAGTTCTATTTTTATAGTTTCTTTTCTTGCACTTCTATCAGAACTCTATTCTGGTTTCCTGCCACCTACAATCTTCAAAAATTTAAATGCAACATCAATCGCAATATTCTGTCTTCATGAATTCTGTTCTTTTATTATCCTTTCTTCTCACTAAAGTATTTTCATTCTCTTTCACTCTCAGTAAAGCCTTAGTGGCATTATCACACTACTTGGGGTGAAATGATTAAAAAAAGAAGAAGTTATTTTAGCTCCTCATCTCCTTTCTGTGCAGATACTATAGCTTCATCATCAATAACAGGAATGGCATTGATAGCATAATGTCTGATTTCAAAATGTGAATAGTCCTCCGACTTTGCTTGAATTGCTCCAATCAAAAGTTTATGATCAGTAAAAACATGAAAATACTGTTCTTTGAGAAAATGTTAGATGGTGTTTTAAACAGCCAAGAGTTCAAATTCAAAAATACTGTAATGTATAGTAGTTTATGTCAACTTTTGAAAGGAAAAGGATATTGAAAGCAATTCATCAGTCATATGCTGAATAAATTAACATTTTTGTTTTTAATATTTAGATAATATAAAGTTCTACTTTTATTTATGCAGAAGATATAAAGGTATACTGAATGTTTTTCATATAGGAAAGAATATCTAGTTTTCTTGGCAAACGTATTTTGACCAAGTTAGGTCTTTTGGATAGAGACTTTTTTATGGCAAGATCTTTCACTTTTGCACTAAGGCTCTTAAATTTTAAAATGATGCACATGTATATAGCAGTAAAACTATAACTATGAAAAACTTTGAAGCAGATATTTTTACTCAATTATTTTAAATGTTAAAGATGAATAGAATTGAATTCTTTTGTTATTTACTTGTAGATCTGCAGGTGGTGTAATGGATAATGACTTGGAATGAAAAATCAGCAACCAGAGTTCAAATTCCAGTTGGGTTTGTTGCATTCAATTACATGCAAAAATACTCTCCCTGGCTATGGGTTTAATAGTAGGAATTGTATCTGGAAAAATCATTGTTATTCTCAAAAAATTCTTGATACAATATTGACTTGTAAAATTTAAAAAAAATATTATTTTTACAATCAAATATGTTTTGACTTTAAATAACCCACAAAGAGTTGATAAACCATAAAAACAAATCAATCTATCATTCAATATCATTTACTTTCTAGTGTTTTTTTTATTTTCTGGTATTGTATTTTATTAAAAATCCTAAACTTACTTAAAATTTGTTTTATGTTTTTTATATCCTCTTTAAGCATAGTTATCTCTAACAATTAACTCTATTGATAGAAAAAGAGTAAATTTTAACCTTCAATATCATTACATATCAGAAAAATATCAGAAGAATCTCTTCAAAATACTTGATTTCTACAAAATCTATGAACTGAATTACTTTAAGGCAGTATTTATCTGCATATATAATAAGATCATCATCATAAAAATATTGTGGTTAGTCATTGTAGTAAACTTCCAAGTTTTCTTAAGTTATGCAAAAATGTTTGGTAAAGTACATCACAAAAAACTATTGGAACTGCTAGGTAGCCTCGACATATTTGGGAAGAATATTACAATAATCCAGAACCTATACTCACAGAAAACTACCTGCATATGGATAGAAAATGAATTCAGTAAATATGCAAAAATTGAAAGGGATGTGTCTTTTGATCAGATTCATTCAACCTATACAGTGAGGTGATTTTGCTTGAATTAGAAGTTCTACCAGGATTTATTATTGGCAACTACAATTTTAACAACATAAGATATGCAGATGACACAGTGTTGATAGCAGATACAGAAAGGAAACTACAAGAACTCCTACAGAAGTTAGTGATGGAAAGTGAGAAGGACTAAGCATCAATTGCAAGAAGAGAGGACACATGGTTGTTAGCAAATTATAAACTGGAGATACCAAAATCAAACAAGTACAACAATTTAAATATAGTGTTTTAATAGTGGACAGAAAGTGTGATACTTAAATCCAAAGGTGTATTGAGATAACAAAAGATGCTTTCAAAAAGCTAAGCAAACAAAAAACAGGAAATTTTGTTAAATTTAATATCAGTACTGATTAGTATTAATCAGTCCTCCTATCTAGCAGTGAATGATGGACAATCTCCTCACAGATGAAGAAGAAGCTTGAAGCAGCAGAAATGTGGTTCTACAGAAGGATGCTGAGAATACCATGGACTGAGCAATGATAAAATTTTAGAGAAAATGGAAGCTAAAAGGACACATATATTTAACATCAGAAAGAGAAAGTTGAAACTTGGAGAATTTGATACACACAGGAGTAAAACAATACATAACCTACCTGGTGAGCATGTGTAAATAGAAGGTTTAGAATAGATAACAAAAAGACAAAAGTTTATTAAGAGCTACAAATCACAGGAAGTCATGATCACTAATGTCCTGAAGAAGAATATTTCACAAAGAAAAAGCAATACACAGGACAATAAACTAGCCTTTAAGAAACAAAACACTCCAACTTATACTGGAAGCATCTGGAGAATTTTTATAGTAGCTCTCATGTAAGAAAGTGGCAAAGTATATATGCACTCTTGTCAGTCATGATGCTAGTAGTTTTACACTGAATCATCAGATATGTCATTATAATATAGAAAAGTGTATAATAAATGAAATTACCACATTCTTCCCTGTCAAATGAAACTGTTAAGATGAAATTTAAAAAAATCACAAAACCCCCAACAAAGTCTCAGCAAAACAATAAGTCAAGCACAACAATATTACTAAAATCCAAATTTCAGATGGTTAGGTGGCTGGCTTAGATTAGTGTAATGGAACCTGTTATCGTTTGAAGAATAAATGACTCACCCACGGAAACATTAGTTTCTTTCTATACTGTTATTTGGTAAACTCAAAAATCCTCATTATGCCTGATATAAATATCTGATGCATTTAGGTTGTCAGAAGTTAGAATTTGATCTGGAATTCCAGATAAGCATTTTTATAAATGACCTTTTGGGTCTAATCCTCAGAGTGAGAACATTGTCTTCTTCTCATTACAAAGACAAATATGTATATAATGAGAACATGCTACAAAAAGTTCAACTTCTTCAACAATTATGGTCATACTTTGTATGACCATAATACATCAGAAGGACAAGTCTAAGAAAGGAATAGAGTGCCTACGAGTTGAGTGGTGTGAGAAATTAAATAATTATTCCAGTGATGTAGCTGTGTGCATATAGAATGCAATGCATCTTGTTGGACAGATTTTCAATGATTCCTAGGCAAACATTGTAATTTGAGTGCAAGGACTGCTGCCTGTTATATAATTCCATTATACTGTCCATTATACTGGTTGTTTCCTTGAAGATTATAAGGGATTTTCATTAAAGATTTTGTCTGGATCAATTTCCAGTGAATGGAAAGGCACACAGACTGGCACAACATTTTTCTACATAGCTTCCACCTAGTGTTATAAAATTTTTATTGATTGGTGCATTTTTACAAAGCTTTCTTCAAGAACTCTGAAGAGTGGGACTCATTAATCAGTAGGTCATAATTTTGGAAGTGCTTTCCTTTCAAATATAATTTTATGGATGGAAAAAGTTAAAAATCAAATGATACTGGGATTGAACAATAGGAGGGATGAGGAAGAATTTTGTAGCCACAGGAGTATGCTTCAGTTTGAGTAACATAGCAGGTGTGTACTGTTGCACTGTCTGGAAATATCCAGACACCTTTATGGAGCATACTATGCCTATGGTTTTTGATGGTTTTTCAGTAATTACAACAGCATAACACTTTGGTCAGGAAATCCATTAGAACCACAATATTTTGCTCCCAGAAAAACTGTGAGCATTATACAGAGGCTTGTATGCCATGTTTACCATCCAGTCTGTCAGACAATCAATGAAAGAAATTGGATTCATGACTTTCTGTAGAGTCTTGAAGAAAAGTAATTCTGGAAGTCTGAATGTGATTCCATACACCATCCTGGCAGATACATATTGAATGTCATTCCTTTACTGCAATAAAAAATCCCAAAATGATTAAGAGAATGTGTTCCAGCCAATTAGGCTGGTTCAACATTGCTCTCTTTTGTCTGTGGTAATGACAGCGAGGATACCAAAACAAAATACACACAAAGAATTTTAGTATATGCAGAAATGGTGAATGCTTTGCAACAACAGGAAAATGATCAACATATGTTAGACAATAGGTGTATTCTTCACAGGTAAAGGTAAAGGAAATAAAGGTCCTGTAATGTTGATATGCAAATGATGAACTGCTCATCAGGTGAGGAAAAGAACCAGGTGTATGAGTGTGTCTTCCAAGTAGCATTTTGACACTGAATGCAGGCCTTTGTTCAAAGCTGAATATCTGACTACATGTGTGACTAAATGTATTTTTTGTGACTAGCTTGATGTAAGTGTTAGCACAAGGATAAGACAAGTTATAAAGTGTGAAGAAAAACTTACTACAATGCAAAAAACTTAGGAACAAAAAACATTAAAATTTATATAATAAAAAAAGAAATGTAAAATTATATAAAAATAATTAGAGGGTAAATAAAAAAATAATACAATAAACTAGGTTTGTTTATGTTGTGGTGTAAAGAGTACACCCCTGGTGACTATGAACTCATCAAGTACTATAAAGAGTTCTATGGTATGAGGTTAGTAATAGTCGTATTGGAGTCAGGCAGTTCACTGCCAGGCTCATAACAGACTTGTTGAACTCTCTGCCTGAAGGCGGAGAGGACCCTAAATGAGGCTCTGACTATGGGCAGAGTCTTGTTTGGGGAGGTAGACAAACCTGACCCCATGTGTGCAGGGTCTATGGGGAATTTTTACCCAAGCCTGGACTTGGAATTGTCCCACATAAAAGTCAGCCTTGTGACACATCCTTGCCTTGTGAGGAGGTTGGTAAATATCAGTTGTATTGGAATCAGTCTTCATACTAACTAAACAGGTATTACAGTAATAGCCTAAGCATTATGTATAGAGAATAGTTAATGAATTACATTATGCCAAGTATGAGTGTGTGTTATAACAATAACCTTACAAAAGGAAGGCATAATAGTTGGCGACGAGGATACTAAAACACTAGTGAGGGATAAAATAACAACATTATAACTGGAATTATAATAGTTGGAGATGAGGATTTCTAAATCAGGTGCAACATTATAACTGAAGTAATAATAGCTGACAACGAGGATACTCAACACAAACACAGGATAAAAATCACAGCATTATAACTGGAGTCATAATAGTTGGTGTAGGAACTTAAACTCAAGCATGGTATAACAAGCACCATATTATAACTGGAGTTATAATAGTGGGTCATATGTGTGCAACAGAAGTTACAAAAATTTCAACCATGTTGGTTTAAAAGAAAAAAATTTCCTGTAGATATGGAGAAAATTTTGGCCTCAATAGTTGAAATTCTACAACAACAACAGAAGTATCAACAACAAAATATCCAACAGTTGCACAAACAACAAGTGTTGTTGGAGGTGGTTTCTTCAGCATCTCTTATGCCAGACACAGTACAAAGCACTGTATCAGAATTCATATACAATCCTGATGATGGACTGACTTTTGCTGTGTATTTTTGCAGATATGAAAAAATATTTAGTCAGGAATGCAGTGGCTGGGGAGAAGAATTAAAGACCAGGGTTTTGTTAAGAAAAATAGCTCCAAAGGAGTATAAAAAGTACTATAATTTTACTGAGAAAACCAGGTGAACTAGGGTTTGAAGACAGTAGACATTCTGATGAAAATTTTTAGTGACATGTGCTCTCTATTTTTAGTGACATGTGCTTGTTGAAGGTGCATGAATTTAACCAAAAAAAGGATGAAGATTTTGTTATGTATCCAGGTACCATCAGCAAAGAATGTGAACAATTTAAACTGGATATGTTCAAGGCATTAATTTTCATGCAAGATCTAACAGTGGAAAAAGATGCTGAAGGACAAACAAAAATTTTATCAAAGATTGAACATGATAATAATGTAACACTACAAAAATTAGTGGAAAATTGCCAAACAATTAGTGGAAAAGGCTGAATGCTATAAGAACATGTCTAGTCACACTGCAGAACTAAATTTTTGCAGGAAGAAATTAATACACAATATTGCAATGAAAAAAATTGACATATGAAACAAAAGAAAATTTGATAATGTGCAAATCATTAATGTGGAAGTAAAAATGTTACTAGATACTGGTAGTGACATTTCAATAGTAAACAAAACCACATAAAAAGAATTTGGAAAACCTTAAAGAGTCAAAACTTCAGTTTCTGATAAAAAATTATTTGGGGGCTGGGAGAATATGATGTTTATTTTTTAAATAAGCAAGTGAAAACAAAAGCATATGTTCTAAGAAATACAACAAATCTATTCAGTACATACTGGATGGAACTATTCAAACTGTAGGATTTGCCAATAAATGCTTATTGTAAAAATGTAAGTGAACATGCTACAAATTTAAAAAGTTAGTGAAAAACTGAAAGAAGAATTGAAAAAAATGTTTTCCTGATGTTCTCTCTAATAAAGTAAAAAAAGGTTCAACACCAGTATTTAAACCAAAATGGAGTGTGCCATTTGCAACATTACAACAAATGAAGAGTTGGGCAAACTAGAAAGAATTGGTATATTGCAGAAAGTAAATCATTCAAAATGGGCTGCACCATCAGTGTACATAAAGAAAAAAATGAAAAAAATCGTGTTTGCACAGATTTTTTGACTGGATTAAATAGTTGTCTTGAAAAACAGAACTATTCATTAGCAAGTCTAGAAGAAATATTTTCAAAGTTGAACAACAGAAAAAAGTTCAATATAAAAGAAACCAAAATTAGCTGAAGAAAAAATTCACTGATGAAAGACCAGAAGAACTGGTTAAAAAGTAGTAGGGCATTTTTGAGGTGTCAGCACCAAAACAAATCAGGGAATCTGTAAAGACAAGTTTAAGGAAGAGAAAATGCTATGAAGTACATTGGCGAACTCTCCAGAAGAGGAGGGGTAGATACTAATACTAAATAAAAATATTATTTAATAAAGTAGTAATCTCAAAAGTGGGGAGAATGTTGTGGAGTAAAGTATACACTCCCAGTGACTTTATGAACTCGTCCAGTACTATAAATAGTTCCATGGCATGAGGTTAGTAGTAGACGTATTGGACTCAGGCACTTCGCTGCCATGCTCGCAAATGTCTTGTTGAACTATCTGCTTTTGTGAAGAGAGGAACCCAAACAAGGTTATGCCTATGGGCAGAGTCTCATCTGGCAAGGTAGACAAACCTGACCACGTTTATGCAGGGTCTACGGGGAATTGTTTTCTGAGCCTATGGTCTTGATTTCACTCCACATAAAAATCGGCCTTATGCCACATCCTGCCTTGTGGGGAGGTTGGTAAATACCAGCCATATTGGAGTCAGGCACTTTTCTGCCAGGCTTGCAACAGGCCTATCAAACTCTCTGCCTTCCAGATGAGGCTATTCTAACACTATTTGGGTTGCTGGTAATTAATAATAATAATGACTTGGAATATCAATGAAATAATGACGAATAACTTAGCATGAAAAAGGTTAAAAAATATCAAGAATAATAACTGGTTCCCAGAGAATCGAGATTTATACAATAGACCAGGTGACCGGCAAAAGAGAGAGTAAAAGGCTGAAGGGTTTTTGCATTCACAAAGATTATGACAATGAAAAGAAAGAAGAACAAAAAAAAAAAGAAAAGCCAACCATGCTGCTGACAACAACGAAAAAGAAGTAACAGGAATGAAAGAAAAGCTAAAAAAAAAACAGAAAGGAAAAATTTCTACAAATTTAGAGAGATATACAATTATCTTCCTATAGTTGTTTGTGAAAGTTTGTCACAAAATTAGAGGTATTAACTCTGATTTTGAAATTTTTATGGAAATATGAGATTTATCTTATCTGTAAAAATAAACTGTTGCCTAACAAACCAAAAAACCAGCAACCCAGAACAATTGGGTTGCTGGTTTTTAATCAAAATAACAAAAATAATAAATTTCTCACAGCTACTTTCTCCCTCACAGGTTCATGCTTGTACTTTACATACTGTACACCCATCTTTGTTTACAATTGAAAGGCCTGCCACTGCCACTGCCACCAAGTGGTCACTTTGAGAACTTATATGACTCGTTCCACTAAGCCTACAAATTTTGAAATACATTGCTAACAATTTGGAAGTTTTTTTGCCTGTAGATTTTTTTTTATTTTGCCTGCAGATTTTGTCTGTTACATGCGAAGTCCATTGATAGGGGATTTGTAGATGAGAGGTTTACTGTACATTCACCATCACTATTCACTTGCAAGTATACATGAAGCAACGGGTCAGAATGAAGGGGGAAAGAAAGAAAGAAAGAAAGAAAGAAAGAAAGAAGAAAACAATGTTTCTAACTATGAGTTTAGTCCTTCTGTGGAATAATCCACGTTACCTTTTCACCCCTTTGCAAAACAATCCATTCTTACACTCACACGCCTGTTATCCAATCAAAACACTAGTTCTAACAAACTCAATTTCTCATTGGCTAACACCCTTAAAAAACTAAGTATGCACGTGAAAAATGCCTTTGGCGCTCAAATGTGTTTGAGCCTATTTTTCCTTTCCAGAACCTATAAAAGAAAGAAATTCAAATCAACTTACCAGTCAGATTTCTACATTCAAAGAGATGCTAACCAATTCCACACCAGTTTAAACTTTGATTTTCCTGCGTGAATTAACCTCCGACTCAACAACCTTTTGGCACACTCAATCTCTCTTTTAAACAAACTTCGCAAAAATTCATTTACTTTACTTGAGAAAGTGAAATATATATTCACTACATATTAGTAACAGTAACAAACAAAACTTTTAACAATTAACAGTTCAAGGTACGCAACTTTGTACAACTTAAGAATATTTTACATAACACTCGTATACACACACTAACATTTGAACTGTAAAATCGAACACTTTTGTACATTGAACAGCCACCACAGCTTATCACCCCTGTAGCAATGGCCTGGTGGAGATGTTTCACAGGCAGTTAAAGTATGCTCTTATATCATCCATCAATGGTCGTACCTGGGTAGACAAGCTACCTTTTGTCATGCTTGCACTGCGCAACACAGTAAAACAGGACTTAAAGTGTACCAGCGCAGAGTTAGTCTTTGGTAAACCTTCAACCCTGCCTGGACAAATTTTCAGCAACAACACAGACAACATCCCTTCCAGTCACTTCGTCAATGATTTGAAACAGAAGATGACCGATATAATTTATACACTAACATGAGTGTACAATAAACCGTACTACATACCAGCAGACTTACATTCAGCAGACTATGTTTTTCTCCGTCGAGATGCGGTTCGAAAACCTTTAACGCCAAACTACACTGGACCACACCTAGTGATTTCCCGAGCACCAAAATACTTCATAATCAACATCACTGGAAAACAAAATGCAGTAAGCCTCGATCAACTGAAACCAGCGTATGTGCAAAACAACAACAGAACTTCAACTATGCACGACGCGACAGAACCGGAATCACCAAATACACACACACATCCAACAAATATCACTGAGACGACAAAGACTACATGTACCAAATCAGGTAGGCATGTCCATTGGCCTACCAAGTTCAAGACGTATATTACATATTAATATTCATAATTCAATGACTATTAATCTAGGGGGGTAAATGTGGAATAATCCATGTTACCTTTTCACCCCTTTGCAGAACAATCCATTCTTACACCCACACACCTGTTATCCAATCAAAACACTAGTCCTGACAAACTCAATTTCTCATTGGCTAAAAGCCTTAAAAAACTAAGTATGCACGTGAAAAATGCCTTTGGCGCTCAAATGTGTTTGAGCCTATTTTTCCTTTCCAGAACCTATAAAAGAAAGAAATTCAAATCAACTTACCAGTCAGATTTCAACATTCAGAGATGCCAACCAATTCCATGCCAGTTTAAACTTTGACTTTCCCGCACGAATTAACCTCTGACTCAACAACCTTTTGGCACACTCAATCTCTCTTTTAAACAAACTTCGCAAAAATTCATTTACTTTACTTGAGAAAGTGAAATATATATTCACTACATATTAGTAACAGTAACAAACAAAACTTTTAACAATTAACAGTTCAAGGTATGCAACTTTGTACAACTTAAGAATATTTTACATAACACTCGTATACACACACTAACATGTGAACTGTAAAATCAAACACTTTTGTACGTTGAACAGCAAACTGTTTAATTCTTACAACAAATCATCAAAACACTGATTTAAGCATTCAAACATACTTAACAACAAACTACATGTCTTATTACATCAATATACAACAAATCACCAATTCATAACTCATTTGTATATATTTAAATTGTATATAAATTACTGTATTGTTGTGTATTTTACTTGTCTTCGTTTTTAACTCTGCTTTGCATGACCTGTTCTAAATATTCATTTATTTGTTGTGGATGAATGTTAACGAACACACCACCTAAAAATTCCTTCTGATTTAACCAAACACATTCACTAATCCCCAAACTTCTTCCTCTGAAACTAAAAAACAATGAAGTTTATTTTTTAAAGATTTAATAAAAATATTATTTCCTATAAGATGGCCAAAAATATTAATAAGTCAATAATACACAGACACACACATGTTAAATATTGTAGTTTTTTAGTTTTAGCCAGACACACCCACATGCACACTCAAATATTTGAATAAATAAATATTATACTTTTTGTCAAACAATTGTATTTAATATTCTTCACCTTTTAAAATTACTTTGTTGTTTTAATATTCATTTTTTAAAGTTAGGCTTTTATTTATTATAGATGTGAAAATAAATTCAAGAAAATAGAAATTTTAAAAATACTTACATATATAGTATTTTGAAAGTATAAGCAGAATTAAAAGTAAAAATAAAAAGTTTAATAATAATCGAGAATAAGAATTATTACTGTTTTTACTTTTTAATTCTTCGATGAGTCTGGATATATATTTACTTTGCTACTAATTATTGTACTTTTTAGTTTTAGCCGGACACACACACACACACACACACACACACACACACACACACACACACACACACACACACAAAACTGCCCTGTATATATGTATAGATTGTCTGACCCTTTCCAAGAAGATTTTCATAAAATTAAATCTATTTCATCTCATGAAGTAAAATTGTCACATATTGAGTCAGGTTGTGTTTAGTAGTTGATGTATCATCCATTGACTGTTTTGGTGCTGTTTTGCAGTAAAAGACTTGGGGAAACCAAAAGCTTTCTCTTCTAAATAATTGTCCCCTATGGAAGCCAGATAGTGTACCATTGGACAAAAGCTCCTAGAAGCTTATTCAATGATACAGTATTTTCACTCCCCAAAAAAGATAAAATATTTGAATTATATGAGCCAGATTACTTCATATATTCATTAAATATTCCTGCAAATACTCAGTCCCAAAGCATCAACAACCTCTTTTGAACCCCTGTATATTTGGATTAAGGACATTATCTGAAGAAACAGAGTAGATCCAAGTAAACAATTAGATCCTGTAAACAAGTAAATTCCTACTTTGGCAATTTCCATGCTAACAGCCCTCCACGCCAGGGCCTCAATCCTCACACAGACTCAGTATCACTCTAAAGAGCAGTTGTCTATGTGTATGTATATTATTGACTTATTAATATTTTTTGGCCATCTTATGGAAAATAACTTTTTATTCAGTCTCTAAAAAATAAACTTCATTGATTTTTTTTGTTTTTAACTAACATAAAAAAGTAAATAATTTTAAATTAAGTTTTATTAAAGCAAAAACTATAGTGGGCCTTATTTTTTGGAAATTAATTTAAACAAAAATAGTTAAATTTGTAAAACAAATATTCAACATGAGTAATGTTGACTGTAAGTCATGTCTGTCTGTTAATTTTTATTTAACTAAAGTTTTTTTTCTTTTCAAATACAAATGTAACTTGAAATTTAAACATAATCACTTTTCGAAACTAAATTCTCAATGTATCTTGGATCTACTTTGTTTCAAAATAGTAATTAAATTCATTTACAGAGAAATGTTTGATTCTTTAATGTTTAAAAGTAAAATCTTATTTACTTAAAAAAATCTAAGCTCCTCTCCAAAATAAATATTAAATAATCAAAGAAAACTTGAAAAACTGATTAAATTAAATATGTTTAAATATATCTTAATTTGAATTTATTTACTTTTTGTATTAATAATAATTTGGAAACAGGTTAATGAATTTTTATCTAAGTTTGATTTGTTTGGAAACAACATTAACAGAGTATTTATGTTAGTATTTAAATCGAAAAATAAAGTGTTTTTTTTAATAAAATTGGATGCTCAGCCTCCTAAGACCCTCACACCAAGCATGGTATTGGTATTGTTGTATTTTCTTAAATTTAGTTATTTTGTAACAAACCAAAAAAAAAAAATGAACTTTATATTTTAAAGAACAATCTATCAAAATAAAGGGTTCAGTTCAAAATTCCAATCACTTGAAGAAGGCCGGAGTGTACAATGGCTGAAGCATTGTGAATATGGCAATGAAGATGAGGATAACAGTCTGAATAATGTAAATAATGCAAGTAATCATAATACCTCATCTCAGAGATATAGACAGATATGATTTTGTACTCTATCAAAGCTGAGCATCTCCAGCCTAGATATGTCTGCAATATTCCATTCTTAGCCTAATCTGATTCTTGTAAAGACAAAGCATAACAAGGAGTTAGATACTTCCACCAGTGATAGAATGAGCTAGCCATTTTGCCAGGATCTTTAGCACTGGATTGTATATATGAGTTCAACTTGACCAAGTTGAGGATTCTATAGTTACCACAAGTACAGCTTTGGGAGACTAGATACAATCAAGAAGCCCAGTTGCTGTCTGAATGTTTCATTGTTTGACTAAATTCAGCTTTAGCCATCTAGCTGATCTAGAACTAACCATTGTGACAACTGTAGATTGGAGGACTACTGTCAGCAATATGGTGTATAATGTCATGTGGTAATGTTTCCTTGTGAAAGAACATCTTAATAATGCCAGGAAATGTATTTCTCTTACAGTAAACAGGATTATTCTTGGTATTAGCTACAGCAGTGCATGAGAAATTTGATCTGGTAACCTAATATGAGTTTCAAGATTAACTACATCTGTGTAGATCAATTTGAAAAACACATTTGTGGTAAGAATCAGCACTCAAAAAATCAGCTGAAAACCCAGCATAAAGCTAAATTCAGGGACAGGCATTTTTATCCATAAGTCTGATTTGTTAACAGCCTGAAGTGTAAACTTACAAGTCTCTTCACTCCTTCATAGCAGGAATTAAGGAAATTGGAATGCCACTGTCTAAAAGTAAACTAGTACCAGTTATATAGTCATATATAAATAAAAGACTACAGGCAGATGGTATATGGAGCCTTCACCAAAGGTCAGATTAACATTGAGATTTTTCAAGTGTAGAGTGGTTTACATGAATGATCTTTGTCACTATAACCTCCAGGAAAGTGGAATGATTATATTGAATCAGTTGCTTGATCTGTAGTGAATCTGAAATAGAAATAACTCTTTTCTCCACTGTTTTCAAATTTGCGAGCCTATGTGAAAATTTATTTTTGACCAATAGAAAAGGGAGTGGCTTACAAACTGAGAAAAAAAGTAATGGGCCAATGTGAAATCACTTTTTGATATATATTTATATATATCAAAAAGCTGATATCAAGGCAGAGGGAGAAAGAAAAAGCAAAAAGAAACAGGAGGCAGAGTACCACATATCTGAATAACGCTGGTGTCAAATTACATGCTGATACATTATCAACCTCTAATGAGAGCAGGACAATTTCAAAGAACACTATTCAACTACTAAGTACCTTAAAATATATCTTTTCATTCATGTTGAATACAACCGTATAACTTTTATGTGGAAAACGAACACTCTCAATTTGTTTTAAACATTTTGAAATATTACTTTATGTCTGATGATTTACTTTGATATGAACATTTTCTTTTCTTGATAATTTACCGAAACTATGAACTTTAAATATTTGATTCCTTTTCCTGAAACAAACTACTGACAACTTCAAATGTGTAAACTTGTAAATAAATTCCATATCTTCTTTTGTTAAATATATAACAAGTGTTTCCTCATCATTTTCCAGCAATACTTCAGGTATGCTGCTGGGAAAGTTGGTTCACTGTGTCTGGCTAGACAATTCTTCTCACCCAATCTTATTATACTTATTATACTTATTATTTATAAGTCTAAAATTTTCTCATGCTTAGAATATTACTGCCACATATGGTCTGGTATGTCTGCTATATATTTACATATCCTTGATAAAATCCAAAGAAGAATCTGCAATGTCATTGGTCCTGACTTAGCATTACAGCTTCAGTCACTTTGCCACCACCATAATGTAGCTTCCTTGTGACTTTTCTATAAATACTTTCATGGAAATTGACCTGATGAACCTAAAATCAATGTATTAAAGTGCAGTACTAGATTAGCAGCAAGATCTCATCATTTTATAGTTGAAATGGCTAGGTGTAACTGTAAGTTTTATGTTATCTTCTTAATTCCTGTGCTTTTTTGTACTCCTTAATAATGTTTTCTTTTTCTTATATTATTATATACTTAGTAACCTCCTGCATCTTAGTGGCTTTGTTGCTTTGTTTGGGGGTGAAATGATGAAAAAGATACATAATATATACAATTTGTATTCCCCTTTCTCAGCTTCTAGGAGAAATGACTCCTGCTAAAAGATCAACAGAAGGCAAAATTGTCCAGTCTACTGGAAATAACATGGCTCATTTTTTTTTAACCTCTCTTGCATTTCTAAGATTTTGGCCAGGTTGTCTGGCTCAGAATCATGGACACCTAACATATTTGTGTTGATATTAGTCTATAATGTTACCCGCAAGCTTCACCAATATTTCTACAGGAGTCTCCCTCACAACTGAGGCTAAAATAGTTTGAAGTTCATACAATTCCATCATCATTGTGGTCACCCACAAGACACTGTAAGCATTGAAAAAACTAAAGTTTATAATCTCCCATCATCTCTTTATATATCAGCCACAACAATTTTCTCCAGATAGAGGTGGATGTTCTGACAATTGCTTACCTCTTATGGTAAAATCTCTGTTTATGATTCAAGTAATGTAAGAGTTACTTCCACGCAATCTTTATTTAAGTTCATAACTTCCGCTCCCTTCCAAACTTACTGTCTTCTGTTTTGGCACCATGATGTTTAACAAGAAACTAAATTTCATGTGTACAAATTATGTTTAATAAAACTTAAATCACCAAAAAATTATCGTCATTATTTGCCACACATCTGTACTTATTTTATGTGGTAACCACATCATGATCACAAATTATTGCACCTTAAGATTCTAACATAATTATTACTATGGTTGTGAGTGTATGCTGTGTTTAGGTGGAAAACATATGTTTCCTGGTATATTTATCCCACAACAAAAATGGTGGACTCTGTATGCGAGTCTGGGTAATAAAATGGAAAAGTAACAACAAAAAACTATATATATAAACAAATGATAAGTATGTATTAACAAAACAAAGGTATACCTAGAATATTGTTGTGAGTTAAAAAATAATGAATATGAAAGAAGAAAACATTTAAAGACTAAAGAATGTGTTTGTGTGTATAAAATGTGTGTAGAAGAAGTCTGAGTGAAAGATGTTATGTTGAAGAAAGTAAAGGGAAAGGTACTGGAGCGCGGGCACATTTTTCTCCACGTTCAACTCACATCTTACCATCCCTGGGTGAAATAGAAGAAAGAGGGTGACAGAGAATGTTACTGCCTATTTATAGGGTTAGAGAGCATCCACTAGCAACAGTTTCTTTTATGAAAGTAAGCAGGGTAACTCTACACTATACCCAAGATATAACACTTTTTCCATTGGTGAAATACAAACAAGGAGAAATATTAGGGAAAGTAAAAATAAAAAATTAGTGATGAATATTAGGTGCACAAGAAAAGAAAGACCCTTACTTGATGTGCTATCAAAGAGAAAGAATTTATTTATTTATAATTATATTTAAATATGAAATGGAAGAAGTGTATAATGTCTTGCTATTTTTTACTCATAAATTTAAAAAAAAAAAAGAAGCTGGAAACAGAGAAAAATGTTAACTAGGACTTCTTACAGTTGATAGCATTAAAGGGATACAGTGAATGTTCTCTTGTAGTTGTGAGTCCTGACCTGACAGTAGTTGAGGCCAGTGTAGCAGAATATTTTTGGTGAGGAAAACCAAATGAGGAAGTTTGATTGCAGTGACATGATGAAAGCTTGGTCTGCATCTCTTTAAAGTCAGTCCCAGAACAAATTGTTAGTTTTTGGTTTTGGTCATACTGTCCAGAATTTTGTTGAATCGCTTGGTGTTTTGGAATTTTCTTGTTCTCAACAACAAGTGTTTATTATTCTAATTGTTAAGGTTGATGGAATATTCCATACCTACCTGTCACCTCTCCGGGATAATGCATTTTTCACGCATAATCACCTCTTAACCAATCAGCATCTTAGTTTCAGCAAACTAGGATTTTCATTGGCTGAGACCTTAAAACTGTAGCAAGTTTGAGCAAAAATACCTTTTCCCGCTCAACACTTTGGAGCTAATTCTGAGACCAAAAACTCAATAAATAGAAGCGTTTTGATTCGATTCAAACAGTCAGAACTTCAAACCTGGAGAGATGCTAAACAAATCCACACTAGCCAAAACTTTGACCTAACTACACTTTTCGCGGGCTAATTCTTCTGACTCGACAAACAGCATTTCGCTTTCTCAGGAACATTACTTACAACATACTAAAGAAAGTGAATTGACCCACTACTAAACAGTATTTGTAAACAACATCAAGACAACAGCTAAAGTTACACAACTCTTACAAACTTTGAACAGTAACTTTAACAAATGCACACATACACACTAGTGACTGAACTCCCGCAAAAGACATTTTGTAATACGATAAAACATCTTGTTTAATTTCATATACAAATCCTAACCACAAGCCTACACACATTGAAACTCAGCATAATCCTTCTACATATTTTAATACAACTGGTCGCACTTGATCAGCAATATCTATCTTGATTGTGTATGTTCAATTGATATAAAATGAATGTTATTTGTTAAACCTTTAATCATGTTGGCCTCATTTTTGATTCCTCCTGAATGATTTTACCTTTCAATGTTCTTATTTTTATATTTGTTGTGAATGAATGTCTTGTGAACACCTACATTTCTAAGATTCTGATAACCTAACCTTCTGATACACAAAATACAACAATCTGCAACAAGGTTGTCCACTTGTCTGTGTGACAATCCATCCTGACAACACATGAATGAATAAGAATTTTCAATGGCTGGTGACCTTGTTTACATTTAAATTACCAGGATCACTCAATTACTATTTCAAATTATCATGGTTTTTAAATTTTTTGCTACTGATTGGTAGACAATAATCTAAAGAAAGAACTTTCTTTCTTAGTCCTTTTTTTCTAGAACATTCAGTGTTTGTTGTCCTCCCTGAATCAGACGTAGTGTTGCCAAAAATAGGCCTCAAATTCAAGGCATTTTGAGAAATGTTTTGAACACCTCATTGGTTATTAAAGTCTTCACTTTTAAGTAATGGGCATACAATTGTAATTTTTTGCTAAATTTTTATAGTATATATGTTTGACTGAAAACAACTTTATATACCTATTTACAGAACTTGAATGCAATAATAGTTTGTTCAAGCAGTGATGGAAAAGAGAAATTTAATATCTTTCTTGATAGTTGACATGGCTAATCATTGTGTCAGTGATGTGGCTGGACATAAAAATGAGAGAAAATGGAGGTCTGGAAATAACATGCAGCTGGTTTGAGAAACTGCAATCAATTGACCAAGCAACTTACCTTTTGCCCCTCTCTAGCCAGACTATCATGTTGCACATTTCTTATCCTTTGACATATGTATAAATTATAACCAAGTCAAAGGCAGATAATTATGTTTGGTAATGCTATAGAACTAACTGGATTCATGGTAAAATTTAAAAGATGTGCATTATGAAGAAAGTGAAGGAAAAACATTAAAAAGAAGAAATTTCCCATGTTTATACAAGATTGCATCATATGTACCTTAAACATTTCTGTGAGCATCAAGAGTTTTAATATGGCATCTTCCCCAGTAGAACCAAGAGGAACAAGAAAATAGAAAAAGAGTTGATACATATAGATCATGAAGAATTTGAGAGTAGTTTGAATGGGAGCAGGATTGGTCAGAAATAATTTTTAAAATTTTTTGGAGATAAATATGATTTGCTTTATTATGAGTCTCATAATCCATTTTTAATGTGCTGTATACCATACTTGGGTATGGTACACATCAGGAGATGACCAGTTAGAGATGAATATAGAAAACCTGATGTAGAAATTCAGAAGGTGTTATCACATGTGCGTGTGTCTCTGTCTCTATCTTTTTTATTTATTTTCTTTTTATGGCCTTTTGCAGGTTAAAGCCAGAAAATATTTTTAAATTGTATTAACTTTTAAGGAATAATAATGATTTTAATGATATAAGTCATAGTTGGGGGATAGGAAGAGGTGGATACATACATTTCTCAAGGGTATTTGTACATATATAATGAACTCAACTGGTATTGGAACTCAGATCTCTGATTTACAGTTTCAAGCAGTTACTTATTACACCACCTGCATATCCAAGCTTACAACACCTGATATTCCCAAACAGTCAGCCACTTAGGTACTGACCTTGTTTGACGTTACTTAACTTTGGTGATTGAATGAAAATCAGTGTTTCAATGTGATATGGCCATAAGCCTGTCTGTCTATCTGTGTGCATATGCATGTGTGCAGGAATGCAACCAAGAATATCAGACCAGTCTGAGGAGTAAAAAAAGTTAAGAAATTTAAATGGGTGTAAAAAGAGCATAGATAAGAGCATAACAGAAAATGGCATTCTGAATAAGTGGAAATCATTCCCAAGTCTGAGAGATGTTTTGGAATTCACCAAAAGAGCCAATAAATGCAACTTATCACCTAAAAAGTGTTGGGTTGGGGGACAACAAAGAATCAGGAAAATTAAAATTACCAAAATTCACAAATGATAAAGTGATAAAATACCCTTCTAGACTGGGTGTGAAATTCCAATAAATTGAGGAGAAGAAAAAAAGTTTTTAAAAATGATGTATGAAATTTGTTGGTATAATGTTTTGGTCAGTAGCAGGAACTTTTATGAAAGAAAAATTTTCATTAGAGTTAACTCCAAAATGATCAACTGCCAACAAGATAGCTAAGACTTAATAGTGCAATAAGTGAATGAAGTACAAACCAACAGAAAGATAGATAGATAACTATGTAAAGGATGAAATGCATTTGTGGGAAGTGTCAGAATTGGA
The DNA here is from genome assembly GCA_903632075.3 of Acanthosepion pharaonis. NCBI lineage: Eukaryota > Metazoa > Mollusca > Cephalopoda > Sepiida > Sepiidae > Acanthosepion > Acanthosepion pharaonis. The sequence continues at coordinate 74,362 of CAHIKZ030002373.1, forward strand.
TATTGTATCAACTGAAGAAAGTCACTTTGTCCAATGAGTCTCCTTTTCTCCTGGATAAAATGAATTGTGGTGGGGAAGCATCCTGAAGAAATGATGACACTAGGATGTACTTGTGAGAAAACAACAGGTGGGAAATATTGGGTCTTTCTATTTATCATGTATCAACTACCTTAACATAATTGCAGATCAGTTACATTCCTTCATGGCAATAGTCTTCTTTGATTGTAGGGACATGTTTTCAGCAAAATAATTCACCCTGTCACACTGCATGAGTTGCATGGAAATGGTTTCATGAACATGCAAAAGATTTTACTGCATCACTTTGGATCTGACAAAACTTCCCACTGGGACATATGGGAAATATTGGATTAGGAAAAAAAAAACTTCACCACACAACTTGTAGTAGCCAGTTGTTAATATTCTGGCAACATTTCCTTTTGAATTCTTGTAAAGTTCATACCTGACCAGGTAAAAATTATTTTGTGAGCACATGGAGGACGAGCACCTTATTAGTCCAATGGCCATAATACTGTGGCTCAAAAGAGTTCATATTTTATCAAGAAATGAATGCATTAGCAAAACAAGGGAAAATTTTAACACTGTGTAAAACCAGAGCAAAGAAAAACTAATTTTTATATTTAACATCCTTTGCTTATTTTATTTAACATCTTCAATGCACAGCCACTTAAATGATAACCTTTTGAAATCATAGCAATGGGAATGTATCAACACCACATTTGTAGTAAGAGTGGGTGTTGAAAAGTTCTCAACCCAATTCACTTCTCAAAAGGACAAAATAACCAAATATAAAATTTTTTTCAAATTCCCTCTTTTCAGCAAGCATTTGGATATTTCCCTCTAGTTATAGATGCTGCTTTTCAAGCCGGGGAAAAAAAAAATTTTCAAAGCTAACAGTAATTCATGATAAGAAGATTGGTATAACATAATGTTCTTAATCATATTTTGTTAGTGCCTTACTAAATATGGCATAATGTACTTGTAATGCCACTCCTGAAGAAATTGTTCCAACTGCTCAGACATGAAAGAGGCTCCACGGCCTGAATGGGTGTAAGCTGGAACCCCAAAAATGGTGAATAAAGAGCATAAGCATTGTATCACTGAATTTGCTGATATGTCCAGACATGGAAATGTGAATGGGAATCATGGATATTCATCGATGACGGTTAGCATATAGCAATTCCTATTTTCTGATGGTAGGGGACCCTTAAAATCTATATTTAACCTCTCAAATGGTTGAGTGGCTTTTATAAGTGTCCCAGCATTAGGCCTGAAGAAGTGTGGTTTGTGTTCTGTGCATATTTCACATGATTTTATCATTTTTTACGTTGTCTGTGGAATATGGTAGGTTTCTGGTTCATACCACATATATCATCCTTGTTATGCCTGAATGGCACAGTTCATTGCGTAGAGTATGAAGCTCATCTATGTTTGGTATTGAGCTACATACCCTTGATAGTGCATCTATTGCAGCATTCTCTTTCCCAGGTCAATAGCTCACATCAAAAGAAAAACAGGAGAATTCAATTCTCCACCTCGCTATTTTGTCATTCTTAATTTTACTAGTTGTTCTGGTGTTGAACATAAATGTGACAAACTTTTGATCAGTGATCAACCGAAAATGTCATCCTATCAAGTAGTACCTCCATTTTCTGAGTGCCTCCACTATAGCATGGGCTTCTTTTTCAATTTACTGAGTGCCGCTGTTTCAAATATTACAATGTCCTTGAAAAAAAAGCAACAGGGTGTCCAGATTGCCTTAAAGAGGTTGCAATTGCACAATCAGAGGCATCTGTCTCTACCACCAGAGGAATGGCAGGATCTATAGCCATAACTGCTGGGATGGCTATAAGATTTTTAAAAGCCTCTATTGCTGCTGAATAAAGAGGAAAACTATCCACTTGTACCAAAGGATGTATTTTATCTGAAAAAGAATCAATCCACTGGGAGTAATGTGCAAACATACCAATAGCTCGTTTTAGAGCATGCATATTACTAGGAATTGGCAAGTTTAGTAGAGGTTTCAATCATTCTGGATCTGGTGGCATAGAACCTTTACTCATGGTGTACCCCAGTAAATTACTGGTCTCTATACCAAAAAATCATTTGTCAGTATTTAATGTGAGATTATATTTCTCAGTAGCCACTATGAATTGTTTCAGATTATGATTGTGATCTACATGGGTGTGTCCACAAATGGTTATGTTGTCAATGTATGCGAAAGTGCCTTCCAATCTTTCGTCACTAATAATTTTATCCCTAATTCACTGGAAGCTGGCAATGCCATTCATTACACTGAATTGTATCCTTTTAAACTGATAGAGGTGACTATTTGCCTCAAAAGCTGTATAGCCAGATCTGCTGGTTTAATAGCCACTTGGTGATGAGGGCTTCTGTGATCTAGCGTGCCGTACACTTTATATTTGGCAATTTCACTTATGATTTTGTCTATCCATGGTAGTGGGTAAGTGTTTAATAGGGTGAACCTATGTATGATTTGAGAGTAATCAATTAATAATCTCTTTTTGTGGTTCTCAGATGATGTTACCTGAGCCCTCCATGGAGACTCACTTGTTTCAATGATTCCTTCGTCGAGCATTCTCGTAATTTCAGCTCTTATAAATTGTTTGCCCTCAAGTGAGTACTGGATTGACTTCATTGATATAGGCTTACAGTCTGGAGGTAAATTATTGAAGAGTAACAGGTATGGGAAATTCACTGCTGTTGTTAATCCACAGATGCTGAGGGCTGGTTTGGGTCCTCCAAAAGGGATCTCAACACTAGAATGGTGCTGAAGAAAGTTATGCCCCAGTATCACATCACTGCAGAGGTTCTTCATTATTGAGAGTTTGATGTTTCTATATAAAGTGTTTCTTAACTGTATGCTAACCAGGCAGTATCCAATCACTTGTGATGATAGAGAAGCATTTTCCATAGACACTGAGTAGAACAGGGAAAATCTTCCACTGATTAGCCTTCACAATGCTGAAATTAATATAACTACCAGAACTGCTGGTGTCAATTAGTGCATCAGTAGCAACACCATTAACTGTAGTCAGCATTATGTTTTTTGAAAGGCAATCTGGAGAAGCAGCTGTTATGGTGGCTACAATGAAAGAGGCAGTAGAAGTTTTATTTTTAGAGGGTGTGGACCGACAAACTTTTGAAAAATGTCCAAACTCTCCACACTTGTGGCACATAGCATCTCTAGCTGGACAGGAGGACCAAAGGTGCTGACTGAGTCCAGAAAAGTAACATTTACAACCTGTGACAGCAGCAGTGGTAGGCAGTTCTGAAGGGTTTAGAGTTTCTGAAATTTTCTGGTTAGAAAAAGAAGTCACACAGGAGGGACTCAGTGAATCATGTATGATAAGTGAGCATTCATAGCAGCACTGACAGTATCAGTTTGTAAGTAGAACACAAACTGTTTTGGGGCTACTTCAAACATATAGGCCTGCTTATAAGCTGTTTTTAAATTTAGATTGGTATTTTTAAGGAGTCTGCCTTACCTGGGCATTCTGTAGGCCATTGATAAAAGTGTCCAGAATATGCATGCCACAAATTTCTTGTTTAGGGTTCTTAATTCTTTTAAGTACTGTCCCAGCGATTCACCATTTAGTTGACGTTGGGTAGCCAGTTTATGCCATGAGAAGATTTCATTCTTTGGTTTCCGGTAAGTAGCTTGTAGTATGTCCATAGCCTCCTCATAAGTGGGACAGTCCAGGATTATTTCATGTACTGGGTGGGATGTATAATTAGTTAAGAGTCCAAGCTTGTTTAATGGTCGATGTGGGGTTTCTGCATGTACTGCTTGTAAGAAGTTTTCGAATGTCACTCACCAATGCGTCTAGCACTTTTCATAGTCTGTAGTATCGGGTTCTATGTTGAAACGCTGTAGGCGCATTAATTGTTCCACGATGGAGAGATATTCTCAGTTGAATAAATTGTAATGACAAAAGTACACAGGTATAGGCTTTAAGAAAGCTTTATTCAACTGACAATACAAGGTTCGTGTATAGTGTCCTTTTATAGTCCCAGTAAGTAGTAATAGCTCTCTCAAAGAGGAACGTAACAAAACAAGGGGAGACCAATCTTGATTATTCGTAACAATACTTATCCCACTCTATATTCTTTTGAACCTAATATTCGATTGTCATAACACATTCTTCCTATTCCTAATTTCCTTTCTGCCTAACTACATTAATAAATATCGTCACTGCTGCACAGAATACTGATGCTGATTATGATAGCATTTGCAGTAATAAAAATAATCACTTAGTCGAGTCCATGTATAATTACAATACTTGCTATTGTAATTTAGCACTTGGATATCCATGGGAAGTAACTCGTAAAAATGAAATAGAGTAACCTCCCAGGTTCATCATAAACATTACAATTTTGTCAATTCCTTAATAAACTTTCTAAGCATCGAATGAAATCAACCGAATTAAATAGATCTTTACATTATTTCAAAAATGTTTTCCGTCTATGTATTTTAAATTAGAATAAATATTTTATTTGGTATTTTGAGAGTGGTGTAACTTTTTATTTTTATTTTTGACAAAGTTTGTCCGTGCATATTAACATTTAAATTAAAAATAGTATTATTAAAAAATGTATTGTAGTTTTAAAATTAAATTTGATACTCTTATCTGAGCATTAAATCTATCACATTTCTCGTCTGTGGAACTCTCTTCTGGCTTCTTGCTCTCCTGTCAACTACGATCTTCAAAAATCTAAATGTATTGTAACATCAATCACTGTCTTCTGTCTTTCTGAATTTTATTTTTGTATTGTCCTTTTTCTCACGTGTTTTCTCCTTTTCTTTCACGCTCAGTAACCCCACACATCTTATGATTAAAATGATTACAAAATAAAAAGACTGTTTTTTGTCATTTTACTTTTGATAACATAGTCATAAGTATGTTGTTATTGAATTTGAGCTAATTGGATGTATCAGAAAGTGTGATTGTGTGGAGGCTTAAAAATGTGTGTTTTCATTAAACATTCATCCCCAACAAATAAAATAAACAAACATTGAAGGCTATTCAATTGGAAGAAATCAAGGAGAAACAACGTAGTTATAGATTTCAACAAACAATATGCATTTATATACATTATTTACATTATTCAGACCATTGTCCTCATCTTTGTCACCATATTTATTATGTTTCGGCTGTTGTACTCTCCGACCTTCTTCAGGTGGTTGGAATGTTGAACTGAACCCTTTATTCCGCTCACTAGGGTTAGACTGTTCTAGTTCCACATGCTATGTTTAATGGATGTCAGTTATCAGTTATCTCCGGTTAATTTTGCCTCTGAAAGTTCTCCACTACCTTGACTGGGTATTGAACTCACACTCTTTGGGTCCTGTCACTGGATCTAACGAATACCTTTATCCACTGTGCCATGTGTCCTTGAGGACAAGATGAGGACAATAGTCCGAATAATGTAAATAATGTACATAATACCTCATCTCAGAAATATAGACAGCATTTATATATGTTTGACATACACAGAGTGAATTTACGATTAATGGTTAAGTGTGACAAGTGATATCCGTTATTAGCATTGTTCGATTCATTAACAATGTGTAGTGTGCCGAGAGTTATCAATGTGTTTCTTCTTTAAACTGAGAAATTTATAAGTGAAAGGAATGCTAAGATGATAAAGTGAATTTTACTGATAGTAAAAAAAGAGCAAATTAAATTCCTATAAGTATTGTACAAATGTTGATATATTTAGTTGATAGACTAGAAAAAAGAGTATTTGTGCATAAAAGAGGTTTTGCCATTTGTATGATAAAAATTGTCATGTGAATCCTTGTATATGTTGAGGAAATCTGTATTTGGTCTACAAAATAGAAAAAGGTGTTGCTGGATAACATCTTTTAAAGATTAGATTTTATTGCTGTTAATAACATAGAGACATGCTGACCAATTTTCTAACATTGTCATTTATGGTTTTTGAGAGGCTAAAGTTGAAATTTGGTTGTTTATTTTTAGTGAGGGAAAATATTGGTCGGTTTATGCTGAGTAATTGACAATATTTTATGATTAGAGTTAAAGATTTTTTTTTTGCTATTTTGCTTCTACCATTTTTACAATTTTGATTTTTACTCATTTGCAGTATCAACGTGAACTTGAACATATTTTATCAGATATGTTTCTGAACTGATGCAACTATTATTACAATATTTATAATTTGCCAAACAGATAATCACAGGAAAATGAAGTGATAAAAATACTGAGTGAAAAAGAATAGCTATAGAATCGATGAATAATTTAGATAATATCTAATTATTATAATTGTCCCCAATCAATCTTTGAAGAGATTTTGTGGAATGCAATGAGAAATGATCAAAGTGTCGCCCAAAGTTTTATAGCATATGATTAAACAGATTGTTATTTTAAAAATATATACTATAAAATTTAGTAGATCTGCTTAATATGTCATCAACAAATCTAAAAATCATTACTTTTATAAATTGTTCTGAAACGATTTTTAGTTACAAAAGAATTTTAGGTTCAATAAAAATATGTATGGATTACAAATAAGTTTTTGAACAAATGAAATGGTTTCATCTAACAAATTTGATTATTAAGTAAACTATTCATTCTCATAATACTGTAAATCAAAAACAATAACAAACCTGAAAAGTTATGGAACTTTCTTTCTGGCAATTCTTTCCTAAGTAATCATTTTTTTGCAAAACTTTTCACTATTTCATAGTACTAAAATTCTCATTATGATAAGAATCAATTGTGTAATTTTTTCTGCTATAGCTCTTTAAACATGCATTTTTGTTAGATAAATTTTGGAAACAATGGCAAACTTATAGCATCCCACTTTCTTATAAATGTCGAATTTTGTACATTTTTGTGTAAAAAGTGGATCAGAGAGCCTGCTTAGCTTAGTAAATATTTTCAGGATATATCAGCTTCTAATTGGTCAATAAACACACAAGTGGGCATTGCAATCCACACATGTATAAATATTTTTTCCAGCGTGTGACCAAGTCAAGTTTCCCACCAATTTGATATGATCCTGTCACGTGATTACATTATCTATAACTAGCAGACACAAGCTTGCTTTCTCTCTCTCTTTTCTTCATTCACCTAAGATGTAATCTTCAGGATTCTCGTCTAGACCATGAGCGATCAGACGTTAAAAGCATATTCACACATGCACATACATACAAACTTTTCCAACCTACATTACAACCATACAGAACATTTCCAAACATGCAACAAGAACTTTTCTCTTTGAAATATTCTTCTAAAACTACAGTTTATTCAGCATTTCTCAGCTTTATAATTAATTCAACTTTTGTGAGTTCAGATAAAAATATTCCCAGTCTAAGAGACATAACTCCAACAGATCTTTAACTTCTATGCATGTACATCAACGCATAAATAAATACAAATGTTATATTTTTAAAACCATTTTGTTCCTTCATGTATTTCATGCTTTGTGGTATTTTACGTTAAATATAAATTGTGTGGTCATATTGTTCATGTAGCCGTAAACAAACATCTACAATTGTCCATTCTTATTACATTATGGTAACTGAAATGGCGAGAGAAACAACTAGACCACTACAACCTCATCAATATTTTTGTAAAACTGCTGATTCCACTTCAAAAATTTGGCTTCCATCTAAATAAAAAAAATAATGAAAAACTACATGTATAAGACTTGCAATGGAGAGATGCTACATGATCGTAATGAACAAGGTTGCTGTTGGCCAGCAATTTGTAGCAGACTTGTCCCTGATGAAGATGAAAAATTTTATACATATTTATATAAAGAACAACATAGGTCATAAAAGAAGAGAAAGAGAAAATTATATTAACATGTACACAGTGAGCTAAAAAATAAAAGAAGAAATACAGAGAGAGAGAGGATTTATGTTCCTTCATTATATAGTCTGGAATACAATGATACCTGTCAGCATTAAGTTAATTTCATTGGCAGACAAGGTGGGGTAACCCCCAATATTCTACAGAGAAATAACCATTCAATGAATATAATACTTGTGGGATATCTCAGAGCAACTCAATCATGATAAAATCATAAGTCAGGTATGGTAAATTACATATTGAAAGAAAAAACACATCAGCATCTAATATAGAAATAAGTAAATTAAATGTCAAAATGTGGCCATTTCTGTGAGAATAGTAAAGTTAAATAAAAAAAAGGTTTTCTTAAGAGTTTTAAGAGAATTAAAATGTCATATAATTATCAAAGTTAAGAATGTATGTTTTAACACACAGCATATTTGTTTTTTGTAGTAATGCAAATGTTGAAAGAATCTAATGGGAAAACAAATTATTTTCTGTAAATCAGGATGTGAAAAACACAGAAAAGTGATGTCTACAGGTTAAATCAAAATATCTTTTATTGTAACCTTTATCTGAACAGAGAACTCTGAGATAAGATTCAAGTATTAAATGAGGAGCATTACTCTAGAGAGAGAAAATTAAAATTTGAAAATTCATTAATAATGTGGACAAATGTATAAAACAGGCTATAAATCCTAAAGCAATGTGAGTGTGGTGAAAATAGCAAATGAAAGGTGACACTCCAAACCAAAGTCCTGCTCATGGATACAGGAAACTGGTCACTCAATGTTAAATTTGTAGATAAATGCATCTTGCAACACAATCTTAGTGAACTAATAACCATATTTGGAGACAGTATTATTTGCTTCACATGGAGAGGGGGGCTAGAAAAGTGTGACCTATAAAGCCTCTGTCCCTGTTGATTTTTTTAACTGGTTGAACAATACTAAAAATACTTACAGTCAAACACTTATCTGATGCTGAACACATTTTTTAATAAAGGCATTTAACACCATTAGCAGAAAAAGTTAAATAAGCTTGGTTACTCACCAAAATCTTTTACCATGGATTTCTTTATTTTTATGATAAATTTTAAAGAGAGTGTTCTCTAAAAGTAAAATGAGGAGAAGCAGTAGTCATGTCTTTATGATTTGATTTGGTATGGCAAAATCCATTATGGATTTATATGCTATGGTATCCTGCATGAGAAGAGAAGGAGTATATAACCTTCTTCAAAGGGGAATAACTGCTCTATTTTTTTAATGTAAACCCCTGATAATGAGAAAAATGTAAAAAAACAAAAAGAAAATGGACTCTTCCATAAATTTGTTGTTGAAACAATTTTTTCCTTTATGAAAACAATTTTTCTTTTATGGGTGTTAATATAATACCCTAGTTATGTCCCTTTAACCTCCACTCCCTAGAGAAAGAGATGAAAAGGGACACTGTCATGGCGTATGTTGAATAAAGAGCACATGTGGCACAAGCCTCTGATTTAAACATCTATCCTGTGTCTGTCGTTACTCCTATTGATATAATGCATTCCTAAAAACAACTATACATGGTGTCAGGAGTGGGATTTCAAAAAGCAGAGGGACGAAAAATTTAACAGACAAATGGGGACCCAGCACAGCCAACGAACACACATGGTAATGTAGAAATTTCCTACATGTATACCCTCACCAGACATATTAACATCTGAACCACCCTATCACCCATTATTTAAGCTCGTTCACTACAGTATCACAATTTACTATATATTTTACCTACGTTTCTTTTTTGTTCTCTACACTCACTTAAAATCTTCAACACAAAGCAGAACACAACCCACATTGAAAATCGAGATGAACCCCCAACAGGACAACAAACTGAAGTCAACCCAATGATCTTTGTGTTGCAAATGCAGCAACAGCAACTTATCATGCAGGAACAGATGACATGCCTATTGGCATGTCTCCTGCCTGCCGAACAAAATGCATCACTCCATTGCACCACCAGCACGTAAAGCCTGAGACACGTTGGACAATAAATGGGTCATCTTTAGAGATGCATGGTCCTGTTACAAAGAAATGACCCAGCTCATTGACCCAACAGAGACCCAAAATGAGCTACTATAGTTCGTCCGTCAAAAAAATGCTCTTCAATTTCATTGGTCCTGATGCCCTTAATAATGCAGAGGAACAACTGCTGGAACATATTAAATCCATTGCCATGAAATCCCTCCACCCAAAAGTGTACCGTTAGCAATTTCTCGCAATGAAGCAGAGTGATGGAGAAACCATCACATCGTTTGTCTCCAGATTGAAGTCACAAGCGATGCTCTGCGCCTTCAGAAGACAATGTGGTTGTGATAACCAGAACTACACAACCTCATTCTCCGATGACATGATTAAATCCCAAATCATTGCTGGCCTATGGGACACCTCCCACCAGAGTATGATTTTGATGGAAATCAACTCTTTGCCAACCCTGAATGACCTGGTCGGACACCTGTTAAGCCTGGAATCCACCACCAGAAGAACAGACCATTTTCAACCAACAGAGACATCACAAATCACTCCGATCAAATCTGCATCATCATGAAAACACAACAAAAACAAAACAAATAATGACAAATGCAAAGGTTGTGGTTACAAAACACACCCAAAAGGCCACAAGTAAATCATGCCACAAGTGTAGAACAGAAAACCACTTCTCATATGTATGCCGTGGCATAGCCTCATCTAATGCTGTAATGGAGGATAACCCTAATGACACCCAAGATGAAAATATCTCCCTCATATCAACCATGTATACACAGCCTAGATGACTAAATGAAGGAGAAGGAATCTCACATGGTACCTGGGCCAACAACCAATTCACCCCAGAAAGACCAGAACCACCACCGTTTATTAGCATTAAAATTGCATTAAACATGATTGCACTTGTTATAAAATAAAATAAGACATATCTCAGCTGATTTTCAGGCAAATACTCAAGAGCGAGAGCTGGATGTGAACGGGACAAAACCCCGTCACAAAATGACCATTATCTTCATTTACAAATGTTCCTGACACACGTGTTCCGGTCGAAAAATAAAATAATATTTAAAGTGTTCTATTTTTCATCCAATAAAAATGCTTCCCTCCAATTTTGCTTCGTTTTTCAAGCCTGTTAAGCCATAAAAGAACGCTATAAAAGGGGTCACACGGAAGTTCAACAAGCAGTCAACAGGTGCCCAGGGTCAAGACCTGTCACGATCAGCAGCTGACAGCCGGGGAGCATCAACCACCATCAACATGTGTGAACTACTATGAGAGATCGACCTAGATCCGAAGCCAGCTTATGAACTACCACAAGGTAGCTGTCCCAAACCCACACATTCCTGTTGAAATAAACCATGTAAATCTATTTCTGCTGTTGTCGTATTTCTTTCTTGCAACCATACGCTTGTCTATAACACACTCAAGAAGTTAGGAAATTCAATTCAAACAGACATAAAGCCTCAAACCATTCACTTAACTGCTATGGCAGATACAGGGGCTCAAACAAATACAGCCAGGGAGGATCTGTTGAAGAAACTCAGATGCAATCATAACCAGTTATTGCATACTAGACACCAATTACATGCTGTAAATGACAACAACAGAGCCTTAATCACTACAATATCACTTGGTGATGAAACATGCTCAGAGATAATCTACATTTGTCCAAGAGTTAAGAGCTCATACCTATCACAGATGATCTTAAAGGTCATTGATAACAACTTTCCAGCACAACTCAGTGCTAAAGTAGCCACCACAAAAGAAAACAAAAAAAACAACTGATGGCACACTAGCCCCATGCAGATGTCCGTACCGAAGACCTTGCCTACCACTACCAAACAAACTACCACTTCCCGCTACACCTGAATATTGCGAGGTGCTAGAGAACTGGATAAAGTGTCACTTTGCCAGCAATGCATTCAACATATGCACACACCAGAAGTTGCTGACCATGACAGGAGAACCACTCACCATCTCGTTTCTAGAAAAGTACCGACCGACAGCTGTACATAAACCAATTCCAGTACCCCACCACTGGAAAGAAGCTGTCAAGTCACAGCTGGATGCCAATGTTGCTCTAAGAACCAGTCCCTACTGGAACAGTGATGACATGGTGCTCCAGAATGATTACAGTTCCCAAAAATGATGGAGACCCACATAGAATGGTAGATGTGCTGGATTTGAATGCAGCTACAAGACAGGAGACATACCACACACCCTCTCCATTTAACCTTGTCAGCATAATACCCCCAGGGATGAAGAAAACAATTCTCGATGCCTGGAACGGATACCACAGTGTGACCCTCTCTGCAAAGGCACATGATGCCACCACATTCATGATAGAATGGGGCAGGTACCGATACTTGTGAGCTCCTCAAGGCTTCCAAACATCCAACAATGGCTACACGAAGTGATCTGATGACATTACAGAGGGTTTCCCCCGTGTAGCCCACTGCGTGGATGATTCCATTTTATGTGATGACAATGTAACACTATCATTTTGGCACACTATTAAATACATCATGCTTTGTGCTGATAACGGGATTGTCTTCAATCCAGACAAATTACATTTTGCAAAAGACAATGTGGAACTTGCTGGTTTCAACATCAGCCCAACAGGGTATAAACTATCTCAGAAATTATTTGAGGGCATCAGAGACTTTCTATTCCTGACAAACATAACAGGGGTTAGATCCTTTTTTGGTCTGAAGGAGAAGCATTAGCCATAAAGTTTGGCTTGGAAAGCTGCAGAATGTTTGTCTTGGGCTGCCTCCACCTGATACTTGCTATTGAACACAAACCCCTTGTGCCAATATTTAATGATTGCAGCTTAAATTAAATTAAGAACCCCAGGATATTAGACATCAGGGAACAGACCTTGATGTACCAATTCAAGGCTATATCCATACCATACCTAGCAGCAACAATGGTGGGGCAAATAGTATAAATTGTATCCCTGCACCTATCACCAAAGTTGCAGCAGCTGAGTCGGACGGTCTGGAAGAGGCAGTGCAAGCTGGAATAGAATCCCAGTACAACCAAGAATGATCCTCCATCAAAATGGCACAAATACGAGAGGCAAAGGTGGATTACCAGTACCTGAGCTGTGAGGAAACAATTGAAAAGGGCTTCCCTGAACATAAGGAACATCTACCTGCCCACATCAGGGAATTCTGGAATATGCAGAATGATTTATACACAGTTCAGTCGCTAGTATTCAAGGAAGGATGTGTATTAATTCCAAGAAAACTATGCCATGAACTCATTGACCAGCTCCATATTGGCCACCAAGGGGTCAATAGCATGAGAAGCAATGCCAGGCAATGTTTCTTTTGGCCTGGTATGGGAGCACAATTGCAAGAAAAACAAAATCAATACAAACGTTGCAATGAAATTGCTCCATCGAACCCTAATGAATCTGCATTCAAGCCTATTCACCCAGACTATCTTTTCCAATCAATGGTCACAGACATTTTCAACATAGCAGGACATAAATATATGGTATACACTGACAGGTACTCAGGTTGGGCGGAAGTAGCTTTGATGCACAAAGATGCAAAATCCTCCACAATATGCAACATCTTACACAGGTACTTTGTAAATTATGGTATACCAGAGGAAATCGCTTGTGATGGTGGACCTCCATACAACTCAGATGAATTGAAGAAATTTTTAAGGACATGAGGCATATCCTAATGAGTGTCCTCAGCTTATTATCCGAGGCAGCTGTTAAACACATGAAACAGATACTCACAACAAACATTAGCCCCAGTGGTTCACTAGATACAGATGAAATGGCAAAAGCACTCCTACTGCATTTCAACAGCCCACCACCTGATTTAGGTGGCTCGCCTGCAGAAATTCTATTTGTTCATCCCTTAAATGACCACCTGCCAAACCCCATAAAATTCCGCTAGGAATGATTGGAGTATGCTGATATGCGTGAGAGGGCCATCAACCAGTGATTCATTAATAACACCAAGCATAGCAAGAGTAGGCTATTAGACTCACTGAAGTTAGGGGAACATGTGTCTATCCAAAACCAACATGGAAATAACCCTCTGCACTGGGATAATACCAGTACAGTTGTTGAAACCCTCCCTTACAGACAATACCGCATATTAGTTGATGGCAGCAGATGAACCACACTCCAAAGCTGCTGCTTCCTCCACAAAATAAATGCAGATACCCGAAACCTAGTCCATGACAATGACCTACCAGATATGGATAGAAACAACAGCATGGATGACCCACTGACACACAACTCACCATTTCCAGATATTCCCAACCCAACACATCTGGAAAACCAAAATACTATAACACAGGGAACACCAACACCACCTACACCACCAATAAAAAACAATAACAAACATCAATAAAAAATGAACCCCTACAACACCATACAATAACAAAAACAGTACAAAATAAGGGACTGGAGGTGAAGTCTAGACCCGTTTGTAACAGGTGACTGCCTTCCAGTTAAGCACATCTTTCACACCATTAAAAAAAAACTTGTTAACATGATACCCTAGTTATGTCCCTTTAACCTTCACTCCCTAGAGAAGGAGATGAAAAGGGACACTGTCATGGCATATGTCGAATAAAGAGCACATGTGGCACAAGCCTCTGATTTAAATGTCTATCCTGTGTCTCGTTATTCCCATTGATATAATGCATTCCTGAAAACAACTATACATTGGGGAAAAAAGTTAGTCTTTGGGGATAAGCATCCTATTATGTTTTTAGATGAGTGAAGCAGCTGACCACCTCTCATTTTCTTAGGTCTTCCCAAGATCTGCTTGCTTTTTGTGATTTTACTATTTCTTTGTTATCTCAGATTGCTTTTTACCTTCAAACTCTATTGTTTTATCTTCTTGAAACCTGCTTAATAGATGTTCATTAATTCTGGAGACAACTGTAAGTTTTATTGCCTCTCAGAAAACAACACCTATTCTCCTCTTCAAGAGGAGGAAAAAGAAAAAAATATGAGTTATGATGAAAAGAAATTGTAGTGTGAATGCATAGCAAATGGAATACTATACACCCAAATAAGTATGTTCTTACCAATTTTTTTTTAAATAAAAGGTTAATTTCCTTCAGAATTTTTGCAAAATATAGAGATTTTTATGAATTATAGAGATTTGTGCAAAATATAAAAAATAATTAAGAAAATATAAAAGATTTGCTTGAAATGTAATAATAATATATAATAAGAACAAAATACTGAAATGAATGATCATGTGCTTAATGTATCAAATTAAAAAATTATTTATATAAATTATGTATTAAAGAAGAAAAAGATGTAAAAAGAAAATAACTCTCTTCAAAAGGTATTTACCACTTTTCAGTGGTTGAAGAGATATATTTTAATTATATATAATATATATAAAGGTTGCAAAAATTATTCTCTGTGCATAGATTGGTGAGTAACAAGAATTTGTTGAATTGTTTGGATGTTTGTTTTCCAGAAATATCTTTTGAGAAGAGTAAAAAATGTTCTGTTGCTTTTGTTGAATTTCTCTAAAATTGCTGAACACAAAAACTTTGATTGTATTTGCGACTTTTTGTTAGCAGGTACCCTTAAAAAGTGAACATTTGTATTGAAAACCTGTTTACCAAAATCAAGATTGTTGACTTCTTGTGCTAAAGCATCCTGTCTACCAATATATGTACACAAGTAATGAAAACTTTCATTCACACATTGTAGCAGGGACTTACCTCGGGTGACCCAAAAGGGCCAGAGTCGCATGTATGTTTTGCAATGGAGTGTGGAGATGGAGAATTGGCAAGCTTCAGACTGAAGTAAGAATCTGACATCACTTTGTGTTGGCGGAAGTGGTGGTGTTGCTTGTAGCCATTTTTATTAACTGGTTCTGAGTACTCATTGGCTGAGCAATGGTTGGGTCAGGTGCATAAAAGCATGGTATGCTTATTCAAGAGGAGGATTACGTCTGACGAGGAGTAGTGTATTTGAGATTGAGAAATGGAGAGAATTGGACTTGCATATAGTTTTTTTCTTTTTTTTCCCCTCATGTATGCTTCTGACTACTTTCCAAACACTCACATATTTGTGGAAGAAATAGGCCCCAGATTCTTGCATGTGAATTTCTCCAATGGTTATTTTAAGGTATGCAAAGGGTTTTAAACAGAACAAACTGAGTTTTATAATACTTAAGTTGAGTTTTTAAGATTATCTGATTTCAACTTCATTCTCAAATCACCCAAAAGGAAATTGTGTATAGAACTGTTTTTTATCCATAAACTTTTTGCACAAATATTTGGTACCCATTTCCTTCCAAGTTGCTGGTGATTCACTTTTATCAGAATAAAGAACAAGAATTGCATTTAAATGGTTTATTTAAAAAATATTTTTCAAATAAAATGTTTTTACAGTGTTTTATGTAAATGAGATATTGCTAAAAAGCACTATGCCATGGTGAAAACCAGTGGAGCTACCATCTATTGACCTGAAAATGACTATTCCAGAGATTAATCTACTTCATAACAATATGGCATTGCCAATAGAGTCCCTAACAATGTTGGATGAACCAGAGAATGTAGAAAGTTGGATTAGATGTTTTACAGTGTAAAGAAATTGAAAGACAAGAAAGCCTCCAGATGGGAGAATGAAATTACTGATTTATTTTGACTTCAGCAGGATGTGAAGCCATAAAGAAAATATCTATTGTGGTGTACTCCAAAATACTGAAAGACTTAACATATGAAGAAATTTCAACCATTATAAAAAGAAACATGCAACCAAAAACAAAAGCTGGTTATTCTAGAAAGAACAAAATTTCTGGATAATAGAACCAAAATGAAACTGTAATGCAATATTTACACAAATTGAAAGAAGCATCAAGATATTATGAATTTGAAATACTGGGTTCAAGAGAAATATCTATAGAAGATGAATTGATAATTCTAAGACTAATAGAAGTAAGACGTTACATACAAACATAAGATCTTAGAATGGCTACAAGTGAATGATATGAATTTAGAAACAAGTGTAGAATTTTTGCAGCAATTAGAATTAATTAATGAATTTAATAATTCTAAAAACAATGTGGAAGCATACAACACAATTAAAATCTCAATTAAGTGCAAATATTGTGACAAAGAAAACAATGTCCAGCCCTAGAAAAAGAAAAGACTATTTCCAATTTTTGTGCAGATACAAAAAGAGAATAGAAAGGGTAGAAAATATAAACCCTCATAGTGAAAATACAGAAGTATATTCGATAAGAACATCTGCAAAAAGTAGAGAGACAGTAAAACTGAATGGCATAACTTTTCCCATGCAGGTTGACATTGAGAACAATGTTATCTTGATTCCAAGGAACTTCGGGGAGGGGGGGGGGTTAAACACAAATTAAGAAAAAGTAATCTTAATTTAAAACAATTTGATGGATCTGTCATCAAAACTCTAGGCGCCTTTGAAGGAACTTTTGAAATCAAAAAAACATTTTGAGATTATCCCCTCACTTGTAGAATGGACAAAAAATCATGGTCTCCTGGGAATAGACATTTTAAAAGTGGATATGGCAAAATTAATAAACTGTATAAAGTCAGAACCTGACATGGGACTATTGAAAAGATATAAAGAGATTACTCGTCTAGAAGAAAATAGTCACCTGATCTATTTTAAATCTCAAAAAATACCTATTCACGTTCTACCCATGGCACACAAGACCACAAGGAGTGCAACTCTGATGCCGACAAGTCGAGCTGATTACACAGAAGATCCTTCGTGACCCCCTCCACTAATTCATGATACAATAGTCTCTGAGACCAAGAAAGGTCACTGGACTGAAGAATGACTCTCAAGGCTGACTGACACTTGCTGAGGAAACTCAACAACCTTCCACAACCGTAACAACACTTACCCCAAGAAATGGGAGGAGTGATTGTAAGGCTAGGGAAGGTGTCCCTAACACTCCATACAAAAATCAAGCCCTCCGTCAAAGTGCAGCATAGGGAAGCCAACCTTGAGGTATGGTAATGACTTGGTAATGACTTGCCAGGTGTGGCAATCCAGGCCCCTCATGACATGGACGCTGGTAACAGGCTTCTTTATGGACCCAATGTTTGCAGCCACCCGACAAGAGGGGGATCAACAAACACTTGATCAGCTCCATATGAGTACAGCCAAGCGGTAAAGGATGCGGGGCAAGATGTAAGTAGTACACAACTCAGCCCTACCCTTTAAGGACAGCCTCCATCATAGTCAAGTCCATCAGTCCAACCAAAGGACCTGGAAGCATGAGCCCCTTCCAGGCACCTAAACACAAACTGGAAATCTTGTTACAGTTAATCTTGGCCCCAGTCACCTTCTGTACTACCTTAATGTTGTGACAACATGACATAAAAATGGATATGTCATCGGTGTATGCAAAAACCTCCGTCAAAGTGCAGCATAGGGAAAACAGCTCTACCAGGGAAAACAGCATTTCCATGTAGGGCCAGACTGCACACCTTGTCCATTAGCTGGCAATGGAAGGGCTCTAATGCCAAAGCATAAAGTAGGGGTGACAGCAGACAACCCTGTCAGACCTACCATGACAGCACAAAAGTGCCCAACCACGTCCTGTTCACCTGTACCACAGCATTGGGGTAGCAATATAGGAGGCTGATCCACTTGCAGAAGTCAGGTTCAAATCCAGATGCCTGCAGGACAGCCGCCAGGCACTGATGGTTGACCATGTCAAATGCCTTGGACTGATCCAAATTGATCAGTGCTTCTTGTTCATCATCTTTTAAACTTTCTATGATCGTGTGAATCAGATGCAGGTTGCTTTGCATTGTCTGTCCCGTCACAGCACAAGTCTGCTTGGATCTTAACAAGCTCACAACAACTGGCTGCAAACACTCCATCAGGATCTTGGCCCAAATCTTTAACTCTGTGTTTAGCAGAGTTATGGGTCTGTAATCATTTAAATCCTGCCCAACACTCTTGACCTTTTGCAACAGCGTGATCACACCCCTGGAAATCCAGTCGAGGATGGACTCCTGCTGGAACCAGTTGTTGAATGCCACTGTCAAAATCAGGACAAAGATGTGCAACAGCCTCAAGTACATTTCATGGGACAGACCATCAAGTCTCAGAGACTTGCCGACCTTCTTCAATGCCAAGTAAACTTCACCCTGTGATCTCACACTCGCAGCTTCGGTCAGCAAAAGCCGAGGAAAGTCAGCTGAAAGTCCCGCCTGTCCAGTAAGGACAGATTGAACTTCCAGTGCCCAGCTATTCTAGGCCTAGAACCTAACATCATCTGGGCACAGATGAGTCTGTGATCTGAATAGTCTAAATTGTGGAATGTGGGACAATCTAGTAAATCTAGGTTGACCCTTCTCACTAACATCTTGTTCAGATAGCCACTTAAGGCCCACATCCACATCTCCTGCCTCGGATGATTGATCCAGTATCTATTGCCAATCAGATTAACCCATCTACAATTGCCCAATGCCTTCCTGCTAGTGCCCCACCCCCTGTCTATCTTGGGGTCCAGGATGGCATTCTAGTCCCCCATTAAGACTAAGTGCAATGAATCAACCAGGAACGGCCTTAACTGACAGAAAATGTCGACACTCTCCCCTTGGTCATTGGGTGCATAAACTGCAATGACCCAAAACAAACCACTGCTCATGGCAATATTGGTTACATTCAACCAGCCCTCCACGCCCACATAGACAACGTCTACCCTCGCATCAAGGGAATGCTTGACTAACAAGGAAACACCTCTGGCCCACTGGTCCCCGTATGCTAAATAGACAACAAAGTCATTAGACAGCACACTAGCATCAACATCGCAAACAAAGTGTGTCTCTTGGATTGTGATCACATCTATACCAAATGACAAGAAATCACAAAGCAGGCAGGCTGCCTTACTCTGATCTCTCAAGCCGTTCACATTCAAGCTGGCTAACTTAATAGACATCTTTTAAGTTGGAGTTCCTTAAACACATACTGGGCAGAAATCTATGGGGGATCAAGACCCCGATGGATTGTCCAGGGCTTCCTGTTCTGATGTTGGTTGTAATTCAACCATCCCTGACAATACCCCTGACGTCTGTTGGGAAGGTTAGTTTAAGTACCCTAAATAAAGAGGGGTGAAGCCAAACAGGGTCCCACCCATCACACATCTGAGACATGTTTTTAAGGTCAGTTACCCTCATTTGGGCCATCCTCATATTGGGGAAGGCTTTTTTGGCATTAGCTAGATAGTCCCAAATCCTTAAATTTCCCCCGTGTTGCGAATTAGGCTTGAGGAAAGTTCCTCGGGTCCTCTGTTGATGGAAAATCGACAGAGTATACTTAAAAAGGGGTCCCAAATGGGATTTTCTTTGAGCTGACAGTTCTCTCTCAAGGACCTGCCTGTCTATAACACAAATCTTCTCCCCCTTGGAGAATGATTTTTTTCTTTTTTTGAGATTCGTTGGGGGAATTGTTGGGTGAGGTGTTGGGAGAAGGAGAAGGAGAAGTCAGAGCCCTAGACAGGGAAGCAGAGAGGCTCCTTGTTTTACCTGTGACATCAGGATCAATTGTTTTTGCTGGCAAAGTAGAAGCAGATTTTTTCTTGTTATTTTGACCAGATTTCTCCGCCCTACTCCAACCAGCTTTCTTCTCCTTTTTAAGGTCCTTGAGACCCTCTTCCTCCTCCTCATCCCTCCCTCTTTTCAGTGATGAAGAATGAGGTGGAGGCATTTCCTCAACCTCCATAAATAAGTCCAGTTTTGGTAATTCTACCTCCACCTGCTTGGGCTGCTGATTTTGCTGGACCTTCTACTCCTTGCCTTCTGGCTGTTGCTACTCTGGCTGCTGCTTGTGTTGTTGTTCCCTTAGGGGTTTCGATTTTACTACTGCTTGTGTTGTTCCTGCAGCTTTTGCTTCTGCTGTTGCTGCTGCTTTGGCTCCTCTTGTTGCTGCTTCTGCTGCTGATTAGCATTTCCAGGGATATCCTGCTGGGGAGCCAGAGCTGTCATTTAGGTCCCCCTCCACACCACCTCAGTCCATTCACCAGGACCACTGGGGGCTTTCTTAGGTGCTTCTACCCTGAGCTGCTTAGGTATTGGTTGAGCTGTTGGTGTTGGATTCCTTGTTGAACACACCTTTGCTAAGTGTCTGGTAACACCACAAACCGAACAATCAGGGTGTCGTCCCTCAACAATGATATGTTTCTGTTGCCGCAAGTTATAACATTAGGGACCTCATTGAATTTGGGTTGGGTCAAAGTCACCAGGACTTCAAAATCACTAATGGCAATGCCTTTAATCGTGGTTACCCCTCCACTGGTACAAAAGATGAAAAGAAGGCCCCTAAATGGTCCTCAGTAATATACATGGGCACTCCATGTAAAGTTAAGCTGGTTTTCTGGTTGCCCATATACTCTCTCTGAAGCCTCAATGTGAGTGTACTTCCGGCTAATGTTTTCATCATCTCCTCTGATGCTAGAAGAATGTCCCACATAGTTCTAGATCTTCTGGCCTCAATGTTTAAGGTCTTCTGGACCTCTTCCGTTGTCTCACTGCCGACAGCCATAAATTTTCTTGACTTGATGTCGGCCTTCAACAGAGAGATTGTTTTTGCTGCTATACCTCCATAACAGAAGGCATCAGCAGAAGTTAATTGCACAAGATAAATCTTTATATTTTTCTTTTAGGCCCATGTAATATTCTGGGCCTTTTATTTCAGGCCTATCTGCTCCCCATTCGGATGTTGATGGCTGAGCAGGCTCTGGTACATTTTGCTGGGGAGACATAGCCATTATGGTACTAGTCTCACCACAGCAGAAAAACAAAAAAATTCCAACAAAAATGGAGTATACAAATTTACACAGTAAAAAATAAAGTTCGTCCAAAAACACCAGTGACAAATGTAACAAAAATTAAACACTCACAATAAAAAAGCTTCCAACACTTCTTCCAACAAAAAAAAAATCAAAAGGGATTGAATTCGGAGAATTCATTCAATACACAAATTTTTGTTTTTCATCCCCGATTCAAGAACACCAACTGCTTTTACTGATCGAGCATTTTTTTCATTTGTCAACAACTGGCAGAGGATGCACAATATTAGCATATCAAAATACTTTTATGGCAACTTCCGTGATTGACTTGTTTCTAATCTGAACATTTCATCTTCAGTATATCATGCAGAATACATGCCCTTTTTTTGGCAAGTAACTTTCTTTTCTGACACATTTTCCATTGTAGGATACACATGATATGCTGTCGCTTGGTTTGACCATTTTCTTCACTATAATGTGCGATCCAGACTAAATTTTGAGAGTAAAATATTAGAAACATCTGAAAATTCAGAAGATAAAATACTGCACAGGGATGAAATGAACATGTTATCCTGAAATTGTCTCAGAATGGAGACCATACAAGATCCAGTGTTAAGTAGAATTTCAGACAGAATAAAAAGAAACACATGGAGCAATTGTTCAATGGAAGAAAGACTCTACAAGAAATCAAGGCATAAGTTAACTGTAGAGAAAGGCATAATATGTAATGGAGATATTATAATACCCTCCACATTGTTTAAGAAAAGAAGTACTAAAAGGTGTACATGATGATGTACATTGTGGTATAACAGAAACACAAATGAGATTAAAATTACAAGCGTGGTGGCTAGGATATTCCTGAAATGTAGAAGATTATGTAAAATGATGCCTAAAATGTGCTGAAATAAAAACTTTCAGTCAAACAAAATTCACTTGTGGCCTAAAGAAAAAGAACCAGGGGCTTGGGTATACACGGATCATGCCCATATTAAAGGCATGCAGCTATTTTCTAATTTCAGGATGGCTTGAATTAATTAAGTTTGCTGACAGAAAAGCCGCCATTGTAAAATAAATGTTAAAAACAATATTTTCAAGGAATGGGCTGCCTAAAACTTTGGTCTCCAATAAATCACCAGAATTTTGCAAGGAAAGTTTGTGCTCATGGCTAAAGAATATCGGATACTCTATATAAAACACCACCCTACCACCCACAATCAAATGGAAACAGAAAGAATGGTGCAGACTGTGAAAATGGGACTAAAAGCATTTTCTCCATCTAATGATATTATACAGAGTTACTTACCAAGATTACTGTAAAACTATAGAACAATTCTACATGCCAGCAGACTACAAAGTCCCTCTGCATTAATGGGTAGACAGATTAGAGCTCCCCTAACAATGTCATTTTCAACAAGTGAAAGTGTATGGTATAAAAAAAGACAAAGAATCTAATCCAGAAAAGGTGAACTTTGTAGTACAGAGACACAACACAGCAGTATGTTATACTCCATGGTAATTAGATCTCTTTCTGATTCATTCTGCATGCTGGTCAGATGTGAACACCATGAGAAAGAAATAAAAATGTTGTTTTCTGTGCATAGGTTCCACACATCATGTCCGGTCTATGAAGCAAGCTCTGGCAGTGGCCAATTGCAAATATACCAACACAACGCCTTCACCTCAGTGTAACCAACATGTACACAGACTATATCATGTGACCTTGGTCAGCACAAAAATAGGTCATCTCCCGGCTTTTCTCCTAACCCTGATCATCATCATGGCAATATTCCAGAAATGGACATTCCACCTATTTTGCAATATCTGTATGACACTGTGTATATACTAACAATAAATGTTGTTCGAATTCTAAACCTCATAATTCCTTTCTCTCACAATGAAATGCTTAATATACCAAATACTAACGAAAAATGGACAAAATGTACTGACCCATGTGGATCAGTTCAGAAGCAGAATGAAACCTATGGGTATAGAAATGGATGAAGAATCTGAAGGCAAAGAATATGAAGGGGAGGAGAGGACTAATAAATCCAGTAGTGAAACAATAATCTATGGATGATGCTGAACAGAAATCTGATCAGGAGTTGGAAGAGGAAAATGAACTCAAACCTAAGTTCCCTATAAGAAGAAATCAAGATACACATCAAGAAAGACAGTTTAGATTCCTAAGAATAATTAAAAGAAGTCAAAGATCAACAAAGGGCATAAGAACATTCAGGGAGGTGTAGTATTGTATGTAAATGAGATACTGCTAAAAATGCAGTACATCACAGTGAATGCCAGTGGAGCTATCATCTATTCACTTGAAAACATCTATTCCAGAGATTAATCTACTTCATAACAGTTTTATTCTTCAATATTTTTTAATTCTTATATTTTATTGATAAGAATAAAGATATTTTGTTATTTTTTTCTTAATATGTTCTTATAAAACAGCAACTAAATATAAGCACATTCCTGTGAAAGAAGTTATTTAAAATCATTATTTGGTTGGGTTTTTTTCCATTTTCTTTTTTACTTATAGGCTTTATGACATTGCAGAAAAAATCATTGGAATTTTTTCCCAGTTCAACTGTGTAGTCCTTCAATTTTATCTTGTTACATGGTTGTTGTTTTTCTACTTTACAATTAAATACATTACACAAGTGAAAATTTAAACAAAGCCTATTGAGATTGGATTTAAATCTGGTAACATGTGAGGCCAATCAAGCATTTTTAATGTTTGCTTCTTCAGAGTCTTTTTAGCATACTGCCATGTACTTTCTGAAAAAAAAACCTAAAAGACATTTTAAATGATTTAAATGTCTTCTTTGAACATAAATTTTGGTTCTATTTGAAAGAAAATGGCCTAAAGCTAAACTGAATAAAAAGAAAAATTAATTTCCGTATGTAAACTTTTTAGGCATTTTTAAAATATTGGCATGTTTTCTTTTCACTTATTAGCTCATTGAACCACCACTGTACACGAAAAATGTCAACAGCAAATTTAAAATTTGCCCTAGAGGTGTGTTTGAAAGTCTATTAGTTAATTTAGTTGGATCTACTAAAAGTAATGCAAACCTTTTACTTAAAATGGAATGAAAATAACGTTTTATTTACACATGAGAACCTGTGTATGAAATCAAAGGACAAAATAAAAACTGTGTAATTCCACCTCTGTCCTAAAAAGTGCAGAAAAAAGTAAAAATAAGACCTAAAGAAATATGGAAACCAGCAGTGCAATAATTTTATATTAAAAATAAATTAACCTTATAGTTTAAACTTCAATAGTTTAAGAATATAATTTTTTATTCTATATACTTTTAAACTTAATGAATAAATTTGAAGGCATTAAATCACTGCTTAAACAAAAGTATAGAGTAAATGAAATGTAATTTATGTTAGATTAATTTCGTAATTATTCTAAGAGTAAATTTTAGAAACATTACTCTTACAGTACTAAAGTATTCTTTTATGTGAATGAAATAGTTTTTTGTCATAATTCTGAAAATTTTCTTGCTGGCGAGGGGAACAAATTATGCAGAAAAAAATCAGGCAAAGATTTTTTTTTTAAATAATAAAAACTTAAAATAATAACAACTTATGTTTAATTACTTATGTAAGTAGTATTGTTGTATACAAGAATCTGTAAATAAATGCAAGAAAATAGAGATACATAAAAAAAACAAAAAAAAAAACACCTGTACTGAATGGATTGGAAAGCAGTGCTTTCAAGACACAAAAACTAACAGGAGATATGAAATTAGATTAAAAATATAAACTTTACATTTTTTGAATCTTCAAACATCTCTTTATTTAATAAAAGAATGTCTTGTAACAAACAGCAACAGATGAATTTCAAAATTGCATTAAAATATTACAAGTAGTCTTTTAAGAAATAAATATTAAGTTTTTTTCTCTCCCCAATTTGAAAAATAATGTTTTTTTATTAAATTATGCAAGTACCAATTCTCCAAAAAAATTATTTTTGCATTTTATTGAATTATTTTTTGGAAGATATAGGAGAAATTTTCTGTATGTTCACACTTGATATTGTATAAATTTTTTACTGCAAATAATTTCTTCAGAAATTTGTCTATATAACTGTAAAAACATTGAACGATCCCCACCCGAAATATAAAAAAATATATATTAAAAGGGGTATAACTCACCAAAAATATTTCCCCAAAGTTTTTTTTAATAAAGTAACCTGTAGTGACATTAAAGATAGTAGTAGCTCTAAAATAAAACTTATCAGCAGCAGCTCTCGAATATAAAAACATGTGAACCCTAAAGTAATTCTCTCTTCTCTGGGTTTCCTCTTTCGAACTGTGTCATGAACTTTCCATGCTGACGCTAAAAGGGCTGCAAACACTTCACCCATAAAACACACCAACAAAATGTTCCCACTATAACATATTAATGAACATTTCATTGTGTATACAATTTATGTCTAACAAAAGAAACTCTTATTTTAAACTTTCCTATTGTTAATTTTGTTTTAATAAGTATTATCTTTGCATTGCAAATCAATTGGTCTATTATTGTGTGCATGTACTATCTTCATTTCATGTACTATAAAATTTTCACATAATTATTACATAATTTTACACATTTAATTATTGAAGTATTTAATCACTAAACTGGTGATCATGACAAAAAAGCTTTTATGCTAAAATGTGTTGTTTTTTCTTTAAAAAAATAGTGTATTAAAATTTAACACTAGTAAGGTTTCACTAGTTTTAATTTAAATGGATTTTTATTTAAAATAAATAAAATTGTGCTACATTCTGTAAGTATTACTTACACTAACTACAGATATTTTCCTTTTTATATTTCATTTTAAAAATCTTTTCATACACCCAAGGAGGGAAATAGATTGTTGAAAAGGCAAATAGGTGATTTAACTAAAAAAATTCAAAAATTGCAAAAACAGCATCACAGTTCATTGAAAAGCAGACAATGATACAGGAGCAATATTTGCTACTACCACAAGAGCTTTGGTGACAGGAGTATAAAATGCACAACTACTTGCAATTACAAGTCCCAGGGAAACAAATTCACCAACAATCTTCATTGGTGGGACAAGTTGGTATTTCAAATTCAAGTTGACTCTTCTACATAATCAACAGAAATTCAAAAATAATATTCCTGATTGATAGTGGAGTACAAATATTGCTAATCTAACCTTTGCAGTCAGACAAATTAAAGGACCTGGAAAATTCATATTGTGGGCAGTAAGTGGATCGATTATCCATACATATGGGCATAAATGCATGATATTTAATTTGTTGCAATGATGTGATTTCCAATGGAATTTCACAGTCCACAAGAAATCACATTGTTGCAACATCACTATAACAATTATGGGTGTGGATATTTTGGACCATTATGGTCAGTTAATTGATATTAAAAGACAACATCAAATCTATTGGCTGTCTAAGGTCTGCAACACTTTTTAGTCCCAAGGTTGCATCAGCAAAGAAAATTCTGAATTTTTGGAAATATTGTCCAAGTATCAAGACTAACCAAACCAAAATTCAACACTCCTATGAGAAAACATGGCATCACACACTGAAACAACTGGTCCACTTGTCTTCTCATGACCTTGTCGACTTGACCCTAATAAACTCAAGATTGCTAAACAGGAATTCCAGCACTTAACAAACCTCGGAGTAATTCATCCTTTGAAAAGTGAGTGGTCTTCACCTCTACATATGGTACCATAACAGAAGTCATCCTCATGGAGATCTTATGATGATTACCACAAACTGAATGCAATTATTCTTCCTGATAGGTACCAAATTTCTAATATCCAAGATTTACCAGCCAACTACATGGAAATAAAATCTTTTCAAAACTTGACCTCACCCAAGCCTACCATCAGATACCATTAGAGGACTCTGACATAAAGAAGACAGCCATTACAATGCCATTTGGTTTTTACAAATATTTATGTCTACTGTTTGGACTATGGAATGCAGCCCAATCCTTTCAAAGATTTATGAACCAAGACTAGATTCAGTTTTTGCTACATTGATGATGTGCTTATTGCCAGCTCTTCACCAGAAGAACATAAACAGCATTTACAAGATGAAAGATTTAAAAAATATGATGTTTTAGTGAATCCAATTAAATGTAAATTTGGATTGTCTGAAGTTGATATTTTAGGTTATAAGATTGATAAAAATGGTATTCGCTGTTTTCTGATTCCTAAAACTTTAAAAAATTTATGCCAATTGGCAGGGTGAATTTTTATAGGAAATTTATCATCAATTTGGTGCAAATAGTTTTCTCATTGACAGATGTTCTTCAAGGACAAAAGAAAAAGAACTGTGATATAAATGTTTCTGAAGAAGAGTTATCAGCATTTAATTTGGCAAAGGAAAAGTTAGCCAATGTTAGAAACCTCATTTTTTCTCATCATGAAGCAGTGTTCTCCTTAGCAGCATATATCTTGAATTTTGCCATTGGAGTAGTCTTACAACAACTTGAATCAAATGAATGGTTAACCATGTCTTTCTTCTCAAAGAAATTATTAGAAACTGCTATTCAGTACAGCACTTTCAGATGTCATTGTACTGTACTATCTGACATTTCTTGAAAGGTAAATTTTTCACATGCTCACAGACCATAAGCCTTTAATTGGAGCAATGAAGGTGAAATCAGATAACTATTCTCCTTGGGAACTTAGGCAACTCAATTTCATTAGCTAATTTACAACTGATATTAAGCATATTATCTAATGGTTTGCAAACATTCTAGCAGATACACTCTAAAATTTTTCTACAATTAATATAAATTCTGTCTTGATTTTGTAGCTATTGTAGCTTCCCAAAAAGATGAGAAAGATCTAAAATCTCTTCTACAGGACAATAATTCTTCATTACTTACAAGGTAGGAAAATGTACAGAGAAACATTTCACAATTGTAATTAATAATAGACAAGAAAATATTTCCATTAACTGACTAAAACCGGCACATTGAGCAAATATTGGTGATGATTCATTAGAACCCACCAAGAAAACGCAACCTAGAACTTCTTACTTAACATAATAAAAATTCTCTTTCTTGAGATTGTTGAAATGGGGTACTATAGTAACATTAAAGATAATATCAGTAGCAGCTTTAAAATAAAATTTATCAGCAGCAGCTCTTGAATATAAAAACACATAAACCCAAAAGTAACTCTCTCTTCCCAGAGTTTCCTCTTCCAAAATGTGTCATGAACTTTCCATTTTCAAAAATGGCTTCCAGGACAAAAATCTTTCCAGACTGTATGTGAACCATATTGTCTTCAATTTGCTTGCACAAATAGTGCTATGGCATATGATAGGCCTCCCCATTCCCCATCTGAGTGTGCACACTTATCAAAGCTAGAAAAGCATACACATTCAGTCTAGGAAATTAATGCAGGGTGTATATTGATGAATCTCAAATTTTGGTATGCATAGACCCTTTTCAGAGGGGTAGAAATAAGAGATCTCACAACACTGGAGCAATAAGAGGTTGAACAAGACTTAAACTAGATGAACTAGTTTGGAGCATGGCAGTGGTATAAATAAGAGTCAGGATGGGTTTGATATGTGAAGCACAAATTTCCATCCTGTCCTTTTAGGAAAGATTCTTCCAAGACCACAAATAATCTGCAGATTTAGTATTCTCTCAAACTTCCAACCAATTTTTTTCCAGCTGGAGGTTGGAGTAAATCTAGTATCTTGCATGCACTGTCAGTCAACTGGTCAACTCAGGAAGATGAACTCCTTTCTACAAGCCCAACTGCAAACCCATTGACATGGTTCCTGCTACCATCACCTACCCTCTGATTTCTTTACAGACTTTGTCAATTCCACCACTACTCATTACAAGCACAGACACATCATTGGAATAGGCAGAGTATCTGGCTGATGTGGTGAGCCTAGATAATGTAATTTCATATATCACAGGATTTGCCTTTAACAATTAAAGGAAAAGTTTTAAAGACATACAGAATCATTGAAAGCAGGAAAACTTAACAAACCTAACTTGGATCTAGACAATTTGAACAGTTTTGACTTTACTCCAATACTTATTACTTTTTATTAATACTAGTTTTGACTTTTACTCCAGTACTTAATACTTCTATCATTTTATGCAATTAGTACTCATGCACATTGAATGTCTCTGTTCAAATATGCATAAAAAACTATGATCAAATAGCTTGAAGATGTATTTTGTATTTGTTGGCCGGTAATTTCTAGTTGATTTGGATTGGCAATGAAAAGATTCCAACAAAGAGAATTTTGATTTAATGATTTTATTGGCATCAACATTTACTAACTATCCAGTGGGGCTCATTCCCCCTCAGTGGGGAGCCATTTCAGATAACCTTTCTTTATTTATCATTCCCACACTAACTCAGCCAATTAAAATCAACTACCTTATTATGTCTTGCATATGACCTCGAAGGTCATCCTCTGGAAGTTGCAGCTGAGATACAATTACACCAGTCTGCTAAACTATTATTTAACATCTGTGTATATCTCTGAGACAAGGTATTATGATTATTTACATTATTTGGTCTGTTATCCTCATCTTCATTGCCATATTCATAATGTTTCAGCCATTGTATCCTGGTGATTAGAACTTTGAACTAACCCTTTATTTTGTCCACTGGGGTAGATTGTTCTAGTTCCACGTGCCATGCCTCTTCTGGATGTCTTAGTTATTTCTCTTTAACTCAACTCTCCAAGTATTTTGGGTCACCACTGCTGTAGCCTGGTATTGAACAATCAGAGACCAAATTGATCAATTTGGACTCTAATTGTTCTTGGCCAAAAACAACATAGAAGAATCAAATAATGCAACCATAATAATAAATCTTGATCAAAATGACATAGAAGAATCAAATAATGCAATTATAATATTTTCATGAGGTAGAGTATGTGAGACCATTCCAAGAATAACTAAATGGAAAAAGATATTACCATGGCATAGCAATCTTGAGTTGAAAATATTCAACCCTGACCACACTAAAGCTGCCTGCAGAAATACAGTACATACCAATATACCTCCAATCATTACAAATCAAATGTTCAAATATAAACAATAACAAACCTACTGATGAGGAAGTTTAAAAAGCTATAAAAAAGGAATGATAAAGCATTACTTGAAATTGTGGCTGAACTTTTGAAAATAGCTTGCCTTCTCACTGAATTCAACAAATGTTTCTCAATTTCATGAAGGAAGTCTGGAATCAGAAACTCATTCACAAAATTGAGGCTTATTATGCGTTAATGCACTATGGAAACAAAAAGGTAGTCCTCATGACCAACATATATACAGAGGTATCTTAATTGGATCCATTATGGTGAAAGTATTCATGAACATTGTATTAACTAGGCTCTCATTGTTTAATTAAAGTAAATTCTTCACAATCCAGTATGGTTTTCATTCCTGTATATGTCATCAAGCAATTCTTGTATACCTCACTAACAGAAAATTGTATACCTGCTATGCTAACCCTACAGCAGCATATGACCACATCAATAGACTTCCTCTTCTCACCCATTAGAAACTGTCTTCCAAGCTCAAACTCCACTGAATACCAAAGTCTAATTGAGGAACTATATCAGTCCACAAACTCATACATGTCTGGTGGGGAACTCACTATGGAGCATTTTATACCTTATCAGAGTACAATAAGGAGAAAATGAGTGTCCCAGTTTATTTAATCTTTTCCTAGTCTGTGTCCTGTGCATATATAAGCACAAATATGAAGAGATGAGCACTGATCACTTAAACATTTCATTATCACATTGTAAACAAATCTAGTAATAGAAAACAGAAATCCTGCTTTCTCTCCCAAGGTCGATGTACTGATGAGGGTAGGGTCCTATGCTGATGACATAGGTATTCATAGTTGGAATAAGAATGATCCTGAAAAAAAATCAGCAGCCTCTATCAAGTATTCCAAGAATAGGACTCAAAATAGAAACTATGATCTGGAATTGGAATGAAACCAGTGATGGCACCTACACTGAATCCATCATAAAAATTCAGGATGTGGAATTAGTTAGTACCAAACACTTCAATTACTTAGGTGTCTGAATCAGTTATAACAAATTTAGTATAAGAGATAAGGAAATGAACACAGAATAGGCTGTGCTGGAACAACAACCTTGGCCCAGAACTATCTCCAATTTTTGCAAAGCTGTAACTACTGCATGAATGAGAAAAGTTCTCCAAGCCTAGGGAATGTGCTCTGTTTACAAGAATATAGGTAAGCCTTCTCCTCATCATAATATTACTCCATAAGCTTCCTTAGTGTCATCAGCAAACATTTTGAAGTTATCATTGTTATAGACAAGCGTATGGTTGCAAGAAAGAAATACGACAACAGCAGAAATAGATTTACGTGGTTTATTTCAACAGGAACGTGAAGGTTTGGGACAGATACCTTGTGGTAAAGTTCATAAGCCGACTTCGGATCTAGGTCAATCTCTCATAGTTGTTCACACATGTTGATGGTGGTTGATGCTCTCCTGCTGCTGAGCTTGGCCTGGACGTGACAGGTTTCTGTTTTCCTGGGCCACCTGTGGACTGCCTGTTGAACTTCCGTGTGACCCCTTTTTATAGTTTTTTTTTTTATGGCTTAACAGGCTCGAGAAATGAAGTATAATTAGGAGGGAAGCATTTTTATTGGACGAAAAAATAGAGCACTTTAAATATTATTTTATTTTTTTCGGGAACATTTGTAAAGAAAGATAATGGTCATTTTGTGACGGGGCTTTGTCCCATTCACATCCGGTTCTCACTCTTGAGTATTTGCCTGTAAATCAGCTGAGATATGTCTTATTTTATTTTATAACAGTTCTTATTTTTAAAACTTGTTGTTATTTTGCCCAACAGAAACAAGTCCACTTGAGCTGAGGGAAAACAATACAATTTTAAGTCCAAATTCATGAACCAATTAATCTATCATCATTGTTACAGAATCAGTGAAATGCTTGATAATAAACACATCTTGAAAGTTATTGCCTTAGATATCACCAAGTCCTGCTTTCTCATAATCAATGGTATACAGGTATAGTCTCAAACTCTTCCAGCCATAGAATCTTAGTTTTGGAAAGCCAAAAGTTAATATGGAGAAAGTCTTTCCTATAATGTAAGGTGATAGTTCTAGTTGTTAATGGGAAAAGGTTCTGAAGCAAATGAGGAATAAATATTGAGCATTTAAAATGCTTTACTTTCTTTGTTCTTTTTTAATTTTAAATTTCTTCTAGTTATCAAGAACATTCTCAGTAAATATATATTTAGTAAATATTTTTGGGGGTTCCACTTGAATATATACAGAGAACATCAGCCACTGTCTCAGCAAGTTTGAGGCTCTTTTTAAATATTTTATTTAGGGTTCAGCTCAATTGGGGATTTCTAAAACCTTATTTATTCAAATAATCTCCAAAAAAATATATTAATATTTTTATTTTCAGTACTAATGTTAAACCAGCACCAAATTGATAAGTGGTCAGGGAACCTTTCTTGGATTATGCTCCTTGCCTCAGATTGGGAAGAAGGTCTAAAAATTTACTCTTGATCTCAAAAAGAATACATCAATGTTTGTACAAATGGCAAAAAAGATGATGGAAGAATGGTTGGTTCTTTGAGATTGTTGCAGGAAACTAAAGAATAAATTGCATCTGAACATCTTTAAAAAATAGTAACAGAATCAAATGAGAATGGATTATTGTTTCATATTTGGGGAGTTTTTCTCAGTGGAAACTGTCCATCTTCAACAGATTTAAAAGCAATTTTGAACTTTGTCAAGATGAATTATGAAGAACCCTACAACTCTATCCCACAGAT
The DNA here is from genome assembly GCA_903632075.3 of Acanthosepion pharaonis. NCBI lineage: Eukaryota > Metazoa > Mollusca > Cephalopoda > Sepiida > Sepiidae > Acanthosepion > Acanthosepion pharaonis. Next base: position 107,875 of record CAHIKZ030002373.1, read on the forward strand.
GAAACCTTGCTTCCTTTTCAGCTTGATTTACTATGGCAAATATTCAAACTTACTGGAGCTACATTCTTTTTTTCCAACAGTTAAGTGATGGATCACATGTTGGAGTTCAACTATGAGATCTAGATGGGTCAAATCATTTTTTGTATTCCTTTGGTAAGGACAATTTTTTCTACTTAAAACAGCTGTTTCTTTGTGGAGGATGAAAAAAATCACTACAATCTTACAATGATCAAACAATAATCAAACCTTACATAATCCTCATAATATGCATATTTTTTCCACCTTAGATTCCCTTAATCCTACAATTTTGCTAAACTATTTTACATCAATGGCAAGGCTATCTTGCATTCTCACCGACCAAAATTTGCCAAACTCAATTTTTAAAAAAATCAAAAAAGGAAGCCTGGGTGTCTAGAGTAGTTTGATGTCATGGATTGCCATTCTGGATACTGTCAAATGAGAACAGATAATTTATCATTGAAACTGGCTCTAGGCCAGTGGAGGCACGTGACTATGCAAGCAACTTTTTGTTGTGTTGTCAAGTCAGTCAATGACGGTCAATGGTACTTGATATATCAGCACATCTAGAAATAACATGCGGAAATGTTAAGACCGTGTTTGTTTTTTAATTATTTTCAATTTTCTCAAATTTAGACAAAGTATTTCAAGAAATAGATTAGTTTCCTTGTCTTTGGTTGTTTTATCTTTCATGGTATTTCAGTTGTGTACTTTCCAGCTTTTCTAACAGGCACTGAAGAATATGCAAGCAAAATGTTAAAAAAAGAACAAAAATGAGGAAAATACAAGGACAAACAAAGTTTTCTTTGGAAAACTCTTTTCTTTTTATTTTATAGGTCATCTCTAGCAAGCGAAAACAATTTGACTATCATAAACTAAACACTTTCATTGTTGATGAGCAAATATATAAAAATAGTTACAATAAATGGAATAGAAAAAATTTATAGTATTATGTTATTAATAATTATAAAAATCTGTAAAATATTTATTTTGTTCTCTAACAATTAATGAGGAAGAAATCAGGAAAGAAATACAATAAAGAAGTTTCATGGTAAAGAAAATATCAAAAGCATAAGTATAGTGGTTTTGCTCATTTCTTCTCATGTGCCCATTTTCAGATATTTGCACTGGTAAAAAACAGTAAAATTAATGCAATAGAGTTTATGCTATGATTTTACATTTTACATGCTTTATATCAATGCCAATCATTAAAAGTTAATCTGTGTCAAGAAGATGCCAGACTTTAACTTGCAGTTTCTTGCATTGTTTTTAATAATTTTTCACCCTATACAAGGCTGAAGTGCCACTCAAGATAGAAGGTTAATGCAAGAGGTTGTATGAGTGGTAAGATAAGAAGCACAATTTATGAGGATATATTGGAAAGATAACAGTTAACCCTAGATTTGAAGTGGTTAAGATTGTAGTGGTTGAGAAAGCATCCTCTTGGGAGTTGGTTCCACAAAGTAGTGGTCTGTGGGAAAAAGCTGTTCAATTGTAACTTCCTTCTTACTAATGGAATATGAACAGAATGAGAATAGTTTGAGAATGTATGTGGCATGACAGGTCTTAGCTGTGAAGGTTAGAACTGGTGGAACTATTGCAATTTCAACTAAATATTTAAAATATGAGACAAAATGTAATTATATATTTAAATAATGCCTTTCAATATATAGATCAAAATGTTTTAAGACTTATTCTAATTTAAAGGAAAAAGGTCATCTTTAATGCTTTGTTGAAATATTTAGTGTCTCACCAATAATTTCCTTAAACACGATCCATTGTTGCACCCTTTAAGAGTTCATTGTGCTTCAATGAGGGTATAACTGTGCAGCCTGTTCAGACTGTTGTTGGTTTTTTGAACAGGAATTGCTTCCTGTTCCTCTTTGGTTTTCTGATTCCTTCTATTCGATTATTACTTCTAGTGATGTACTTCTACATCTAAAACCAAAAACTTTTGAACTTTTATGAAATATGTTTGAGTTTTTTTCCTCAATACAAGTAGATAGGTTCATCTATTGGCTTGGATGCATTTCCTTCCAACTTTTTTGAACAAGAATAAGGTTTATCCCTTGTTAGGATTGTTTAAATTCATTTTAGTTCCATTTGAGTTGATGATCAAACTTAGTAGTTGTAGATATCATTTATACACTTACTCAAAAGTTGCTCCATCATGTATAGTCAGATGCTCTCTTGAATGTTAATTACCTATTAGCTAAACCAATCTCATTACTTTCTCCTGAATCTTTTGGGTTTTCCATCACCATGCATGGATCTAAGTCTTCTCATACATTCTTTCCCCCAGATCACTGTTTTGATGAGTATTTCTCGAATTCCAATCTGGGGGACCTTAATCTACTGTTTTTTTATTCTCAGTGTCCCATGATTTCATACTCTGAGCCTTCTGAAGAACTTTGATCATCCATTGATTCTTCTGCCCTTGCTTTCTGTTTATTTACATAGTCATTTGAACTAGCTTTGGTTTGTGCTTCCTCATAATTTTGGTCATTTTTTAACTGGTCTGCATGGGCAACAATATTTTTACCATTCTTGCATATTAATGCCATGTTGTATCCATTTTGCATTATGAAATTCATATTTTCCATGTTGTTTTCTTTTATTTCTTTTGTACCATATGTTTTCATTAATAGAGTAAGACATGGTTAATGGAGTTAATGCTGTCTGCCCATTAATGCAGATGGACTCTCTAATCTGTCAGCATGTGGTATCATTCTGTAACTCAACAATAATCCTAGTAGGAAAGTTTCAATCTTTTCTTGCTAAGAAGAAAATACTTTCAATCCCATCTTTATTGTTTGGACCATTCGTTCAGCAATACCATTTGATGGCGGGTAGTAAGGAGGTGTTTTATATGGGACACAGTCAATCTTCTTTAGCCACAAGCATTGAATTTCATCACAAAATTCAGGAGCATTATCAGTTACTAATGTTTTTGGTACTCCATTTCTAGCAAATATTATGTGGAATATTTGTTTTACAGTAATAGAATTTTTATCCTGAAATCAGAAAAAACTTCAGGCCAGGCAGAAAAAAGCATCAACCAGTATTAGACATAAACCTGCCCTGTTAATTTGTGTGGAATCCATATGAACTCTAGACCATGGTTCTTTTTCCTTAGGCCAAGAGTGTAATTTATTTTGGTGAAAATTCTTTATTTCGGCACATTTAGGACCTTTGCATATGCAATTCTCCACATCTTGGGTGTGTCCTGGCCACCACGCTTCCAGTTTTAACTGTTTTTGTGTGGCAGTTATCCCACAATGCACATCATCATGTACACTTTTAATTACTTCTTTTCTATATTTTTCCAGTGGTACAACTAAATTCCATTACAAATTAGATATTTTCTATTGATAGTTTTTTGTCTGGTTTATTTGTATGGTTTTCTGGATTTGAACAATTACTCCATTTATTGCCCTTATTCTTGATAAAATTTGACTTAAGTCTGGACCTTGTAATGTCTCCATAACTTGTCTATTTATAGGCAATACATTTGTTTCCACCCAATGCAAAAATTCATGCTCAACTTTTTTAAAGTAATTTTACTTTGTTTATTTTCAAATTGTAATTGGGACAATGAGTCTATGTGCGGTATCGTGTTTCGCTTCAAGTATTCTATATCATAATCAAAAGCTATTAACTTCATAGCTCATCTTAATATTCTGGGTGATGTAACTTTCAACAATTCCTTCCTAGGATGGAATATAAATTCTAAGGGCTTATGATCGGATCTCAACAAAAATTGTTTTCCTAATAAAAATTGTCTTGCTCTGATCATACTTCCTTTTCAATATTAGAGTAGTTCAATTTAGCTGGTGTCAATGTCCTGGAAAGATACATCACCGAGAGTCCTTCCTGGGACAAAATTGCTGATACAGACTGGCCACTCACATCTGTGGTTAATGTAACGTACTTTTTAGGGTCAAAAATCTTGACCAAAGGTTTTTTAGATAGAGCTTCTTTTAATTTAATGAAGGCTGTTTAGTGTTTGGTGTACTAGTCTATTCAAACTCTTTATTCTTCTTTTGCAACACAGAAAACACTTCAATTTTTTCAGAATATTTTGCTATAAAAATTGGCTCATCTGAGAAATGATTCCAATTCTTTTTTATAAGCTGGAGAATATACATTTAATATTTTTTGTATTAATGTTGGGTCTGGTGAAGTACCATTTTCTGAAATTTGGTAACCCAAGAATGTTAATTCTTTGCAATTAAATATACACTTATCTTTGTTTATCATCATTCTTACCCTCATCCACTTATCCATTACAAATTTAGTTTCTTGTTTCAGTTCTTCAATGACTGCACCTAAACATATATCATCCTGATAAATTATCATATTTTCTACTCTCCCTGCTAACAAATTTTCTATAACTTTTTTTTTTTTTTTTTGCTCGTGTTGGTTGATTGAGGTCATAGTGTAGTATAGTATATTATACAGATATGTCAAAGCTAGGTGAAATATCAGTTTCAGTGGGTGATCGTCAGGATAGAAATCTGGTAAAAGCATAGCTCTAGGAGTTGATTTATTTCTTGCGCTGGCTTGGCTGAATTGCTTCTTTGCAGAGTTGGAGTCACTGCTTGTGGAGTCAGAGTCACTTGGTTGTGGAGTCAGAGTTGCTGCTTGTGATGGTAGATTGGTTGCAGAGTTGGAGTCACTTGTTTGTGGAGTTGGATTTGCCAAGGTGAGTCTTGGTGGCGAGGAACGCTTGTTGCTTGGTGTTGTCAACATTGTGAAACTTGGCATTTGCTGAGATGACGGCATTGTCAACAATGAAGGTTTGTAGCTAGGTGGAGTCAAAGTTGAGATGTTTTCAAGTCAAGGCTGGATAGCCAAAGTGATTAGTCAAGCCTGGAAGTGATAATGGTCATTGAGAGGTGTGAGCCACAACTGACTAGTGTTGTTCTCCTCCAGGGGCATCTCTTTTTTGGGTGGGAGCATTCACGTTTAGCCACTGACAGAGCTCGCTTCATAGACCGGATGTGATGTGTGGAGCCTAATGCGCAGAAAACAATTTTTGTTATTTTGTTCTCTGCCTTCACATCTGGTCAACATGCAGAATGAATCAGAAAGAGATGTAATTGCAACAGAGTACAGCATGCTTAAAAATTAATATATATTTATATTACTCATATAACAATTATCATTTAAATTCTATAATCTACATCTGTGATATATACACATAAATATTTTTATATGTTATGAATTATTATTTATATATGTAATTAATTATGGATATTAACCCTGTAGTCTCTTTGTGAAATGTAAAGCCACAACCTCACCATGCTAGGTCTTGCTGCTCTAATAAGTATGTTGTTACAGTTGCAAGCTGAGAATAATAATCTGAGAAATTTCAGTGCAAGTATTTTTAGTCCTGTTGAAACCATTTTCAAAATCAATATAGTCTACATGAATTCAAAATAATTCCTTTGAAGTTAAAGAAGTGTCAGAAATTGCCTGCTTATTGTACTTACTATTGAAGTATATGACTAAAGTATGCTAAGATACCTTGCACCTTTAAATCAAAAGCCTCTAACAAGTGAGCTTATTCTGAAGGTAAAATTACCAGTTACTTGATATAATTACTAGCTTATTTCAAGTCATTGGCAACTCTTAAGGGACCCTGCTCTCCACTTACTGTCTTGTCTCCATGATTCCTGCTATCCTGGATCACTCATTTCTCATCCTGCTCTATGAATTGATCAGAAAATAATGAATGATATGGGATGTGATATGTACATTATAGTTACATATGCAAAATCAACAAACACAAAAAAAAACCCAGATCTATACTGTATTGATTACAATATATATTTTAAAAAAATATATTTTCAATATATTCTTTTTCAATATTTTCAAGACACATTTAAAGTGCATTGATTAAGTCATTTCCTTGCCCTTTTTATTTTAGTAAGCTAAAATGGACACATTTAATCTAGTCCTTTTCAGTTAAAAGAAATATATAAATTTTATTTATTCTATTTTGTTCTACCGCAAGTATAGATTAATTCAGTAATGAAAAGGATAATTCTGTTAACTGAAACAGATAAAAAAAAATATAGCAAGAAGAGGATTTGGTATCTTAATTTTCATACAGGAACAGAAAGTGACTTACCCTTGTGGTTGTTATCCTTTCTGGTTCTTATAACCTTCTTACTGTGATAAGTGACGACTGTCCTTTGCTACTATGTCTTCTTACTTTTTCATTTAGCTCCCCAATTGACTGTTTTTTTTTTTTACTAAGTTTTGCTTATTGTCTGTTTTTGTCATTTTACATGCTTTTGTTTGTCATCTACTTACTGCACCCATTATCTCTCTCAGAAACCTTTGTCTAGGTCACTAAAATTAAAGCTCTGTACAATGTTAATGTGAAGTAATAAAATGAAGGTTTTGCAACAAACTTACATTTTCCAAATATCTTGATATCCTGGTGAATTATTAAATATTATTATATTTTACAAATATAAATCTTGTCAAAAGTAGTTTTATTTTAGATGTCAATATATAAATGGAATATATAGTTCAAGTTATAAGTAATATAATAACTACATACAAAATTAAACCAAATTTATACATCTTTACTTCTACTTGTTGGATAGAAGGCAGCAATGCGAGGATTTGTATGTTAGACTGTAGTGGTCTAATTGTTTTCTCGCCCCATGTCAAACATTAGGGTTACCATAGGTAGTGGTATGGTAATAAGAATGGACAATTGTAGATGAATAAATGAACTCGTGTCTGCTATTTATAGATAATGTAATCACGTGACTGGATCACAGCAAATTGGCGTGAAACTTGACTTGGTCACGCGCTGGAAAAAATGTTTGTACGTGGCTGATATGTGTGTTTATTAACCAATTAGAAGCTGATATCTCCCGAAAAATATTTACTAAGCTGAGTAGGCTCTCTGATCCACCTTTTTGCACAAAAATGTACAAAATTATACATTGATAAGGAAGTGGTAGCGGGATGCTACAAGATGAAGCAAATTCATAAAAGTTTGCCTGATTGCTTTTTCAACCTCTTTTATCTGTCATGCCTCATGGTATACCAGGATGAGATATTTTATCAATATATCTGGTGATGAAAAATGCAGGGAAAAGTGGGTTCATGCTTGTTTAAGGACATTTATGTGAAGTGAATGGGAAAGGCCTCAGACAAAATTCAAACTTAATCCAATGATCCTGTCTCCTCTGTTATTGAATACTACACCACCTTCACACATACTACAATTGGATGACATCTCATCACAAATACAAATTGTTTAACAATTCAGCTATTAAATGAAATAAAACACTTGGGATAATCCTAAACAATTTAACATGCATTAACATGCATTTTTATTAATTATTGGTGTTATCTTTTAAGATTTATGAATACAGATCTGTTTTATGTTTTATTTTGATGTTAAAGTGCTTTTGTAAGATACTTTAATAGGTCTTCTTATTAATCAAAGAAAAAGAAAACCTTTAATGAGATTATAGTTTCAGATAAAGTTTTTAATTGTATTACACAATGACAAGTTAGAATTGGTGATTTCTTTTTAACCTAAATTAAAAATTAGATAACCCAACATTAGATAACCAATCCAGTACACTGTACACACTTAGGTTATCATTGTTATTAACAGATTTTACACATATATGGATATTATGGGCAGTGGTTCGAAAGAATTATCTCACTGTACATCGCTCAAAAAAATGTTAACATTTAAAGTTTCGAAACTCATTTAAAAATTACCAGGTGTAACCACAGGTTCTTATCAACAACCTTGAGGAGTGAGAGTTATCGTTCTTGATTTGTCTCATGTTGGCCGTCATCTGTGACGTCATAGAGCAACATTAAGGCGGAAGTCTTCAGTCGGCAACCTGATTCATCTTAGCACTGTACACACGTCGTCTTATTCAAACCAAGCATGGGAGACACACATCTCTATAATGTTTTAGGGGTATCAAGGAATGCCAGCAGTTCCGAAATAAAAAAGGTAAGGTTAAAATATTGTAAGTCACTTTTTGTAACTAGAGGAGTATTTAAATTGGATTAAAACTAAAAGAAACAAAAGCCTTCTCTCTAATTGGTACTACTGCTAAATAGTAGTAGCAGAAGAAATGTTTCAAGAATAGCATTAGTAATGTTTTTTCTTTTGGGGTAGGGAAAGTTCTTTCGAAGTCAAACGCTTGAAAATTTTTATTTGATTTATTTCAATTGTTAGTGAGAAGATAAAGAAAAATAGTTAAAATATGCAGTATAAAAATTTTAAAGACTTGTTTCTACATTGATAGGCTTGTAGCATTCTTCCATTTGGTTAACAGAACTGAACAAATTCTATTGACTGATCATTGATCACATTTAGCCGCTTAGACAAAAGTCTAAATAAGAATTACGAAAAAGCGTCATTAACTTTACAACTTGTACTTCATTTGTAAGTTCAGACTGGCAGTACGTTCTTGTTAATATTATTGAACTTAGCTTATACTTTCGGCTTTCATTTCTAAAAAAAAAAAATGATCTTTATTTTATTAAACCAACTACTGCTACTAATTTTTAATGGCTGCTGCTGATCATGTCGCTACTGTTCAGATAGAACATAACTGAATTTTTTATTGTTCTCGATACTTCTACAGCGATAAACTCCCAAGCTTCAGAAAACGGCTTTTTTGTTTTAGTATTTACCTAAACTAGATTACTGAGCTTTTTATGGCCGAGAAATGAAACAAATTCCGATTAAAATTTGTATTTATTTTTTTTAATTCATTCGAATTTCCTTATCCGAACGTCGTTTGTCTTTTTGCTAGCTTTTAAACGAAGATTGCATCCTCTTTTCACTTTATCTAAATGTGAGAATTTAAAAAAAAAAAAAAGGTTGCAGAAAATCTAGAAAGTTTCTCAAAAACGGTCACTCGTTCCAACATGGGGGGGAAAAAGGATGTTTAAACATAAAATGACAGAATTGATAATGTCGTTGTCACTACCCGTATTCAGTGTCATAGGTAAATTTATTTAATACCAACCTCGATTCTTTGGTAGTGTACACTGTTCTTTTATTTTTTTTTTTTTTTTTTTACTTCAACAAATGTCACGTAAATTAAGAATGAAAAAGAATAATCTGGAAATACTAACTCTTGTACTGACGTCACTGCTACGTATTCTGGGTATTTTAAAGATGGCAGCTTACAGTAAAGCCACTTCTAATTTTTCTTTTTACCTATGACTGCTTACTACTACATTTTGCGTCATGACTAAACTTAAAATAATTGTCTTTTTGACAGATTTCTTTACTCGTATCTGTTAAAACAATCGTGTTACTGGGTTTATTAATTTGCTCTAAAGATTATTCTTTTAATATTCAGATTTTTACGTTTGAAAATGCTTTCATATTTTATTTTTATTTATTTTTATTTTTTTTAGAGTAATCAAAACACATCCATTCATTTTCCGAGATCTCATTTAAATGTAGACTTAATTATTTGCTAAGCAAAGCTCTATTAAAGAGTTTCTAGTGAAAATAGATGACCTGTTGCAATTAACTTCAAAATCTTAAGTACTTAAAAAAAAAATCGCTAAAAATACATGTTGGAAATAAAAATACCCACTCAAAGCATAAACACAATTTCATCGTCAAAAAAATCAGTAAATTAGATTTGGGCGGGAGGTATCTGGTTGAATTTAATATTTTTTTTCTTCTGACACTGACCATAAATTTGTACGGGAAATTTGAGCGACTGAGTGTGGTGAAAAATATTTTGTAAATTCTTGCAAAAATGGATACTATTTGTCACATTTTGATGGAAAAAAAAAAATAATGGAATTATTTTTGGAGCATTTGGTAAAAAAATAGTTTTTACGTACGTAACTTATTTAATTCTTCATTTCGAGAATTTTTTATTTGTTATGAATTACCTTAGGTAACACTTTTCTTTGTCTTGCCAAAATCAAATAACTCAGATTTTAATGAAATTTTCGGGACCTATTCACAAATGAGTCAAATTATTTAAATTTCAAATCTTGGCAATTTTTTTCCACATTTGTTTCCGACCATAATTTTTAATTTCGAGTAATTAAAATTCCATCCTCTTCATTTTTATATTGCTCTACTGAGTAGTCTACTCGGACTGAATTTTTCGATACCTAAGTTTTAAAATTAAAAATGAAAAAGCATTCTTGAAGATTTCATTCTTGTTTTTAATTGAAAGCTAAATTGTTAAATTTATTCTTTCAAGTAAGTAAAATATTCTGGTATATTTAAAATTATATATATTGGAATGCTCGATTTTTTTTTTTTTTTTTTTTTAATTTAGAAATTTGTAAATAAACAATTTATTGGGTTTAAAATTCTATAAAAAAAAATATAGATTTGTGACACGTTATTTGAGTAAAATTAAAAAATTTAAAGTTAAATCAATCTTATTTGAAATTATAAAATTTATTTATAGCATAAAAACAAACAATATGCAAGCATTTCTTAACGATGGGTTCCCCTTTGATCTTCATTAATTTATCGAGGTGATGACAACAATTATGGATGAACACTGAACAGAAATGACATGTTTATGAAAACTAAGTGAACTTAGTAATTATTACAAATTAACATTTTCAGCAATTATCAATATTTCATTGACTTTTTAGTTGTGTGTGGGGGGTTTTTTTTTTTTTTAATAGGAGCTTTGAAATTTGCATTTTATTCCTAGTTTAAGTTTATTACCTTTTTAAACAAAAATGAATTGAAGTATGACCCGAAACTAAAATAAATACATGAAATAAGGCTATTTAGTGAAATAGCTATTAAATTAGTAAAACTTTTGGGATATTTTGAAGGGATGATTTTCAAAGTCGTTAAATGATGAAACAACCGAATTAAAATAATTGAGTAATTGCAGTGAGTCTGGAAAACATTTATGATTTAAATCACGTAACCTTTTTAAAGATTGTAGGTACCTTCATGAGATAGCTAAAAAAGTGCATAGCATGATGAAAAAGACGCCAAAAGTCCAAATATTTATTAAGAGGAAAGGTCAAAGTATTTTGGGGGTATTTTTTTTTTTTTTTTTTTTTTTTTAATCGTTCCTAGCACACCTGAAATTTTCGTTAAAAAAATTTTTTTTTTTAGTCAGCAAAATTGACATAATCATGTCAACAATTTTTTATTTTTTTATTTTTCATTTTTTTTTTTTAAAAAAAAATTTTTTTTAAATTCTTTTAAAAATCAATTATAATATTTTTCATAACTAATTTAAAGAAAGTTAGAAATTGTTTATTTAAAATATTTTGAAGCAAGCATTACTTAGACAGCTTACTTGAGGAAAACTTATCATACAGGAGGACTTTAAGTGAACAAATTATTTAACTTATTTTTAAGGAAAACTTTCAGTGCTCTAATTTTTTTTTTTTTTTTTTTTTGTACTTTTACGTTTATGATGCTTTATGGAAAATATAAAAAAAGATTAAGACTGTTGAGAGTGAGATTAAATTCCATAAGAAAGGTATCTAATTAATTTATAGGTACCTTTCCTATGAAATTTTATCAGAAGTGTACATAAAATGCTATAATTTTATGTACATTTATTGCATTTTACTGTGTTATTTGTATTTCCGTTCATTTTATTATTAATTTTGATATTTCATTTATGGAAATATGTCAACTAAGATTCTTATAAAAATAAGATCATAAATTTCATAGTATGATGCTAATACTTGTAGGTACCCTTCTCAGTTGAAATTGAAAAATCAAATTAACTCAAATAAGGCAACTTAATTGTATTCTTGCTGGTCTTCCGTACTTTATAATTGCAGCCGTATTATAAACACAAAATTACGTTTCTTAATTACTGCGGGTCTTTTGATTGGTCGAAATTATACAATTTACAATGCGGTAAAAACCTGATCTATCTCATAAGGACGTAGGCACCTTCATGAGATTGCTAAAAACAGAGCATAGCACGATGAAAAAGACGCCAAAGTTGACAAACAAAATTTTAGCGTCTAATTGCTTGTTATTATTGAGAGGAAAGATCAAAGTATTTTTTAATTATTTTTTTAAAATTTTCCTTCTTCTAAAGAACATTGTAAATTTTGATTTTTTTTTTAAAAAAAAAAAAAAAAAAAAAACCTTGTTTCTCTTTGTATCAACCGAACCAATAAAATGACATATAAAAATTTTAGCGCATTTTTTTCCTGTATGACACACATTAATTTGGAAAATCTTGCAAAAATAAAAAAATAATTGTCGGATTTTAGTGAAACTTTCAGAAACTATTCACAAACTAAATTAGTAAATTTAGTAAAGTCATGGCAGAAATATTTTTTTCATATGTATTACCCCCCTCTAACTAATTGTACGGCAACTCTATAATTTCAATTTTGGGGAGATTATATTAGTTAAAAGCACAATGCTTTGAGAAAACCAAATCATGTTTTTGTTTTTTTTTTTTTTTTTTTTTGTTTTTTTTTTTTAGTTGGACCAACCCTACCTGAAAATCGTCTCTGAAGTGTAATAAAACTCAATAAAACAAAAATATTATTTAATCTCAAAAGCTTTTAATACCTTTTATTTATTTCAATGAAGATGGACAATATTGTCTGAAAGCAAAAAGATATTTCGATGAATTTTTAAAACAATTATTTGTTATTTCTGAAATATTGTTTTTATTTTTACATTATGTTGCTAATTGTTCTAAAATTAGGGAAAAGTTCGTAGAACTTAACAAATGTCAAGTAGATATATATTTACAGATTATAATTTCCAAAGCTTATTACAAACTAATGAGTGCACGTATATTAAAAAAATTAATTTGTGTCAATTTTTACCAATGAAATCTACGGAAGACCGGAAGTATTGTGCATGCAATAAAAAAAAAAATGTCAGTGCAGCACTTGTATCTTTTTCTTTTTTTTTTTTTTTTTTTTTTAATAGTATTTATAATTTCTCCAGATAGTATCAACAAACTTATGGTACAGTACTTAAAAAAAAAAAAAAAAAAAAAATTGGAATGGCAAATTTTTTTTACTTTAATTATTACAAGGTACTACTTAAGCAGGTCAGCTTAGAAAAAAAAAAATGTCCATTCTGTCCTTCCATATAAGAACTCGAATCTCACATCAGCTGTCAATAATTTATAGACGTCATCACTCAGCACTTGTCAATTGCCGGCGATGTTGAGATCGGCTCTTTTATCTTAAACATTTTTCTACGAAGTAAGTTTCTTTCAAAATATTTTAAATAAAGTTCAAAATTTTTAAAAAATGGCTTATATTGAGTTTTTGTTCGTTATTTCGTAAACAAGATTTTTAACTAACATTTCAGACATGCTAAGAATGAGTAAAAAAAATATTCAAAAAATACTTTAGTGTTTCTTCTCAATAATGAAATATACATTTAACATGAAAAATTTTTTTTTATTTAATTTTCAGGCCGTTCTTGTCATGCTATCGATTTTCATGAAGGTGCCTACATTTACGAAACTGAATGCAGCTTTCAACTAATTTCATATTTTAACAAACTTAAATGTAAAAAAATCTAAAATAATTAAAGAAATAAATAATTGTAATAAAAATTCAATTTTTCATTGAAAATTTTTTGATTTCAGAAAATAGTGTCCATATTCATAAAAACGAATAAAAGCATTTGAAATTAAATATCTTTGTTTTATTGAATTTTGTATGTTACAATTCAGAGCTGATTTTCAGGTGTGTGTCCAATTAAAAAAAGGAAAAAATACATGATTTGCTTTCCTCAAAGCCTTGTGCTTGAACTAATATAATCCCTAAACTGAATATTATTGAATTTATAGTTTTCATAATATTTTTTTTTATGACTTTGAGAAAACAAAAAAGTCAATGTTATGTATCCACTACGATGATGTAAACAAAACCAAATTGTAACCAAAATTTTGAATGTGCTAGAAAGGACTAAAAAATTAAAAAAAAAATATACTTTACTAGTCTTTCATCTTTATAATAACATAAACATTTTGATGATAAAACTTTATTTTTATTAAGTTTGGCCTTTTTCATTATGCTATGCTGTTTTCTGCAAACGTACCTAGTTTTAACTAACCCCACCACCACCATTTAATTTCTCAATTTCATGAAATTATGTAAGTGGGTGGTAACATGTATGAAGAAAAAAAAAAAGCTCAAAAATAATTTCATTTCTGTATGTCCTCAAAGTTTCATTAAAATCTGACAATTATTTCATTTTTGCAAGAAGTTCCAAATCAATGCTTTTCACATGGTGGGGATGTGCCAAAACAAATATTACATCAATTGTTTTAAAGATTGGGGCCTTTTTTTCATCATGCTATACTGCTTTTTTTTTTTTTTTTTTTCTTTTTTTCAGTGAGCAAGTCATAAATGAAAAAAAAACTTAATACAAATCATCAGACACCAATATTTTTAAAAGAATTTTTTTTTTTAAATATGTGTATAAACGTGCTGATTTTTGTAAGTACACAACATTAGTAAATAAGTGATAGCTATAGTAAATTTAAAGCCAAAATTCAATAATCCATTAGAGAAAAAAAAAGCTGCTCACATCATTTTCAATTGTGTGTGTGACCAGTAAACTCACTGAAGTCCGAAAAAATTTAATTCTTTCGGGGAATTAAAATGTTAACCTCTGATTTGAGGAATACTAAAGATTTTTTTTTTTCTTATACTTTACACTATTCTCACACATTAGATACAGTGTATGTGGGGTGATATTGCCTCATGTAGTTGATTTTTTTTTTTTTTTTTTTTTTTTACCTGCACTTTTCGTACCACAATTTCAGGCCATTATTTTAGTTGTAAAATTCATCGCTCAGTATTTTCCTCTCGTTTTCCATATGAATCTCTTCAAAAATGGTTAAGTTCTTAATTTGGTCTTATTCACTTATTGCTCCTGATGCTAATCTTGTATCATTACACCCAACAGTGACAGTTTTATTGCATATATTTGAGGGAGTTAGATCTGCTTTTTGTAGACCCTTTCTTAACTCTTTCATTGTTGTGAACCACTTCTAAAAATGAACCCATTACCAGCATATTAGGTTCTCAACTTCCAATGTTTCAAAAAACCTTTTAGTTACCATCGGATATTTTTTCTTTTTTCATTTTTAAAAAATTTTCAGACTAACTGTAATATTTTGCTTGACTGTTAATTTTATAGTGATTTCCTAAAATTAAAGAGGGCTTTGACTTTATTCAACAATCTTTTTATTAATAAATGTCCAATTTTACTGAAATTGGGTAAATTTTAGATTTTTAAAAATTTCTCTTGCAAATTACATGCTTTATACAAATTTTCAAACTTGACATTGAAAATGGGTAAGTTTCATAGAAAAGAATTTATCCAATTTTCTTAGAGTATATAAAGATTATGGTAAAAATAATTTTTATACAAATTTGGGGCATATTTTTCATGTTCACTTTTGCAGTAATGTTCTTGGCAAAGGTATGTGTCCATTTCTTCTCTCTACAACTATGGGTTAAAAAGCTGGGTAGATTAGGCTTTCTAGTCTTGAGTGTCCTTCTGTATAGGAGAAGGACAGCTCTGAATTCCAGACTGTGGTGTCCTGTATGGCAACATGACACCACTCTCACTTTTTCTTTTCCTAAGTTATGACAGTAGAACGGAATCTGGAAAGCCATGATCTCTCAAAGAGACATGGTGCAAAAAGAAAAATCGCTTAGTTTATAGAAATATTCCTGCTTTTCAAAACTAAACGTGTGGTCAAGTTAAATTGTATCATCTTTCAGTGTCTAAGATTTGTCATTTTAGTCTGGATGCTGATTGTTTTTAGTAGGCAGTGTTTTGTTTTTTTTTTTTTTTTTTTTGTTTTTTTTTCTTTCTCTCCTTCTTCTGTCTCTCACATTCTATGCTTTTGGTGTGTATATTTGCATTATGTCGATTCATAAAATTATCTAGTGGGTTAACAACTTGGCTAGATTATATGCAGTCCCTCCATTACTATCACTTAATTATTGTTGAAACAATGTAGTGTTGAATTAAATTACATTTTGTAAAGATGTCTTATTTCTGATTTCAAATAAAGTTACCTGTATAATTTTTGTAACTGTTTGATCCATTCTGAATCTTTGCACATCTCTAAATTTTCAATGTCTTTTTTTGATAAACTTTTTTTCTATAATTTTGTCTCTTTATCATATTAGTGTGTATAACAAAAACAGTGTAAAGTAATATTGCTGAATGTAGCAAAATTATTCTTGTGGTTTACATTTCCTACTAGAAAATGTATCATTTAATTTGAACAATTTTCTATTTTTATAGATGAGGTTAGTTGAAGTGGAAATTATGCAGAAAAGTTTTAACTTTCAGAGAACCTTGAACAACTCTGATCCTAAAGAATTCTTTATTTATTTTTTTTATTTATTTATTTTTTTTTTTTTTTTTTTTTTTTTTTAAACTATATAAACATTTTATGTACTGTTTGCAAATATTCTTTGTAAGTGATGGATTTTTAGAGTTTTTATTGAAACTTTGATTGAAATGGTATACAAATACATAGTATAGATATAATATTCATGATTGTGTCTGTATTCAGTGACTAACAGTCCCAAGATCTGCTACAAATTTCAATCTTTAGTGCTGAGCATAAGTTATCAAACCAACTGGTAATTAACTAATTTGTTACAGTTACAAATTTTCCAAGTTTGACTCATTAACTAGAAACTTGATTGTGAAATAACTGCATTCAGCCAACAAAGACCATGAACAGCCAATGTTCTGTAAAACAGTAGCCTAATTTGGTTGAGATAATTCCTTTTCTGTGTACATAAAAAAAAAAAAAAAAAAAATGTTGATTACATGATTACTCAGAAATAGATGAGCAATGTAATTACTAGTACTCAATGTTTAATGCTTTTGGTATTCCTTTCTTTTTAAATAAGACTCTTTTTTTTTTTTTATTTATGATTTATGGCTCCTAGTATTTGTAGTAGTCTTTTGCAGTTTGTGGTATAGTATTTTTGTGTTAAGCATGATGGGGTTTTGTGTTGATAGGTGGTATGCATTTTAATTTAGCTGTTATTGAATAACTGGCAAGTTAACTGGTACAATAATGTAATTATTGTGAAGCTTGTGTTTTGATGATTATTAGACATTCATCAATTGGGTGGACACTAAGTTATTTAATGACTTAAAGCTGAAAGTGCACAAGACATTGGATAGTTTGTTTAACCTGGATGATGATAAAACTAAATTAAATAACTTGTATTGATCTTAAATCAAACATTCATAAAAGAAAAATTGCTGGCCAAAATCCACCCACATCTACCTGGTCATGTGGGATTAATAATTTTAAGTTTTCAAGGGACTATAAACATTTTTTCCTAAACTTCAAGCTCTGTAGATTGCATTCGTCTTCTATTTGACGAATTGTATTGCGTCTATCTCCATTAGGGTTGGTTGATTTTTCAACTTTTTTTTTTTAAATATCAAAAAGTATCACCCAAGGAAAGTTGGGTATTGGTATGAATGATAAGTACTGACACCAAAAAGTAGATTTGTAACTTGCACCAATTTTTGAGCATTTAGTTTAAAAGATTGTCTAATATGAAGCACCAGAAAATCTTTGTTTTCATATGTGAAATGGCTTAAAATATTTATAATTTAAATCCAGAAAAGTTTGTCAATTTATATTATTCAAATGAAATGAATACAATATATCAAAGTATCAATTAAATTGAAATTATAAATCCCCCACCCAACCCTAACAGCTCAGATAAGCTGTGTTTTACCTCATTGAGATATGTCAGTAATAACCTTGAAGATATTGTAAAACAGTTATTTTTTTTCTATTATCATTATAAAATATCTAAAAATCTATTGGTTATTGATAGTGGGTCTCTTAAGTTTCTATTTTATATAATAATTGTAAGGCATAAAGTTATAAAAGACATAACAAAAAAAACATGAATGTTGTGAGAATAATAGCAATTTTTATGATTGCATCATATTAAACTGCTTTACATAAGAGCTCTTTGAAGCAAAGGAAGGCCTCATTTCATGGCATAAAACTTTTGTAATTATGTGCCTGTGCCTTGCTTCAATTCCGTAGACTGATTGGGAATCAGTCTACGGAATTGACGCAGTTGTTAATTTTACTGCCCTTTCAACACTTTGAGTGTGAAGGCAAATCAGGCAACTCTAATTTTGTCCCACTCATTGATGACTCCAGAAGTTCATAATCAGAAAATTCCTCTGTGAATCCAGGCTCACAAACTCCATTTTGGGACAGGTCGATCAACTGAGACCAATGTATTGCATCAAAATTTATCTTTGATATTTTTTAACCTCTTTTTGGTTGGCTCTGGACTTCTAAAAAAAAAAAAAAAAAATTAATTAACCTTACTTGTCTTAATTTTTATAATGAAATTAGGATAGTACCTTAAAATGAAACTATAAATCGATGAAATCATTTTAATCAGTATTATGTAAATTACTTACCTAATGGCTAAAATTCTTTTTTATAGCTTCTTCCCTCACTTCCAGTTCATCTGATTTCAGCATTGCATACAACATATTTTCTGGTAGGAGACCAAAATCATTATGTTGAATATTTTCAAATGCAATCTCCTGAATTTCAGGTGTTAATTCCTTAATTCTTTGCAACATATTGAAAATATACAATTGCTGGTTATGAAACTTATTGTCCCTTTTAATTTCAAACCAGCTAACTGCATACACTCCAACAATAAACTGGATAAGGCTGTGTAGTTTGGAAAATACGTTTTTAGGGTAAATGCCTCGTCCACAGTCTGGTGGCTAATGTCAACTATCTTGCTTGGTTTAAGGGCCCAATTTTCCATGCAGCATATCTAGGGTTGACTTTCCCTAGTGAAATCCCTACTGCATACTCTAAAAGTATCTGATCACTACTCAGATGAACTGTTTGATGCTAGAATGTTGGCTATTTAGAGGACTAACTATGGGTACAAATTTGACCTGGGGAAAATTATGATAGTCATTTGAACACAGTCTTCCAAGTGGACCAATAAATGATGTCGAACATCTTGTGTTGCCATCAATGTGCTTAAAAATAGCTCTGAAAAGAAGCTCATTTTTATGTAGAGAGCAACCAATGATGTGTAATTTTCTTTTTATTTGTTTCTCTAGAACTGTAACTAGCCCAGCTTCACAGCCGGTATTTGTATGGGTGTTGTCCAGTAAAACAGCCTTTGGGGTATCAACACTGTTATACTCCTGCCAAAACACTAGTAACCTCCTTTGCTAGAACAGCACTAGTTGCTCCAGTAGTAGTGATAACTCTGAGTGAGGTATTTTCCACTTTCACCACAACCCATCTCCTTTATGCATGTCAAATGGTGTTCTGTTCTGTTCCATTTGTTTTCTGTAATTTTTTATTTCCATCTGCCTCCTCAATTTCTTTATATGGCAATGTATCTTTGTCATGTCTTCCGTCAACACCAATACAAATTTTTTTCTGCTTTATCAATGTGTTTTTGATAGGCATTTTGTTTTCTTTCTTTTGCACAGCCTATTTTAGATTTATTCAAAATTTAAGTCTTCAATATTAACATAGCCTTCAAATCTAAAAGGAAGGCATTTGCAAGGCTTGCTCCTAAGTTTGATGAACCATCAACTCGGTAGCATACTGGTGTATTTTCAAAAGGCTGTAAACACCCTTTGAATGTCTGGCAGGCTCATATTCTTCATATATTTCATCACTATTTGATGACTGGAAAGAATAACATCCTGATCATAAGATGTGGAGGCAATAGGAGATGAATAAATTTGTTTTTGTCTTTCTCCTTCCACTACTCTCTTTTTGGGTTTCTGAATTTATCAACAGGTCCAAGTTGGAAACTACTCTTGGGTCCTATTTTGGCCCTCTGGTGTTTTAAATATTCTGTCTTCCACTCGTTCCTAAAATATTAAATTTTGAAATAGCAAAGCTTAAGTTTGAATAAGTATTTTTTAGAAAATAACTATACTGGATGATTTGTCAAAAAGTAGGTGGCTTTGTTTTATCTAATGGACAAGGTGGTCCTCCAAATTTTGTAGCAGTAACTCTGCAAGTAGAAAGTACAGTTTGTTTTCCAACCATTTTTATAAAAATATCTGAAATGTTTCTGTTATTATAAAAAAAAAAATTAAACAAATTGAATTATAAGTTCTTAAGTGAAATAAAAAAAATCTGGAAAAAATATAATAAAAAATGAAACAATAAGTATGTATTTACTTACTAAATAAATGTAAATAACTTCTTGCGCTCATGCAAAAAAAACAAACTCGCAAATGAAAAATGTCTTCAAAAATAAAAAAAATATTAAATATCACAGTGAATATAAAGTTCTTTCTTTTAATAATTAAGTTTATTAAAATATAAAAGGAACAGACTTAATTATTTTTGTGTTTTAAATCAGCTCAATAAACTTGAAAAAGAAAAAACACATGGAATGCTAACGATATTTCCAGTGCAGACTGAAAAAATAACCGCCTAAAAGAAGCTTGAATTTGTTTATAGAATCTTAAATGAAATATTTTTTGTAATCTTTGCTTTTTAATTTACCCAGAATTGCACGATTTTGAATAAAATAAAACATTTTTTAAGGCTATTTTCTACATTTTTTCTCTTCTTCAAAACCCAGTGTTGATTTTTGATTAGCACCGGGCAAAATTCAGAATATTCGATTATGTTACTATTTAAATGCATTTGCGCAAAAATTGGTAAACTTTCAGAGAAAAATATTTTGTGCAATTATTATTTATGTTAATTAGAAACTTTCTCTGGGTAGAGTTAGTTGTGGTTTCAAAGTAGACCTACCCGAATCTCCATATGCAAACGTTGCTGTAATCTCTTAATATTTGCAGTTAAGTTTTGATTCTCCTTTTTTCTTTAATAGGCTTATCACAGGATGGCTAAAGAGTATCACCCAGACAAAAATCCTGAATCTGCAGAAAAGGTATTTATACCAGTTTCTTTTAAATGATGTAGTTCATGTTCAATACTTGAAATGAAAAAGCTGATTTCTTTATATTTATTTCAAAGAAAAGTGGAAGTTATTTGGAGTGGAAGAAACTCTTAAATTAAATCAAAAGATGATTTAAAACAGGAGATTTTTTTACATCTGATTGTTGTGGTGTCCTCCCTCTTAAGAGTCTGTGCTAGACTCTTCTGCCTACTATAAGATTAGTTGGAGAGAAGGCTTCAGAGAACAGTGACTAGATTGAGTGCTAGTTCATTCGATACACTCACTAGTTGTGTAATACTCTTCTGGTGTACTTACTGTTTAATATAAGGTATATCTGCAAACCTGGTTTTTGTTATTACTTAACCATTTACTTGGTCACAACATTTTGGTGATGAAGGATTTGAAGAAACTGACTTCACGTTAAATCAACTATTTTACCAGTGTTAGCACTGGTAAAGAAAGGAATTTTAATCCAACTCTGACAAAAGGGTATTTGGTATTAATTACAACACTGACAGTGGGTGGGGGTCATTTTCAAAGCGAGGATTTCTACAAGTTCAATTCAGTGGTTGGAAAGAAGGTTATTTTTTCCATTCCAACAAGTCAGTAAAAGAACTGTACAAATCAGACTTATTGCTTTCGCTGATAAGGTAAAGTTAAAATTTACCCCCTCTCCCGCTTTTAAATTTTTCAGTAAAAGAATTGTACAAATGAAACTTATTTAAGAGGGTAAAGAGAAAAAAAATTCCCCTCTCATTTCTTAACTTTACATACCACCACAGTAAAATGGACGAATTTAAAAATGTAATGCTAGAGTTGTTAAAAATACCAACAGGAACAACATTTGCTGTTGGAGCAGAAATACCAAGAAAGATGAGAGGAATTCCAATGAAAACAAACAGAATACCAGAAGAAATTTGAGGAATTGCACTTAGAAATTTAGGTTAGACAACAAAAACTAGAAGAAATGCTCCCTCAAACACAGAATGAGCAAAGGCACTTGTATATGTCCATAAAAAAAAAAGAAAAAAAAACAATGAGGGCAGCAATAATGCATTCTCTCAAAACACTATATGGAGTGCTTTTGAAAACTTCACATTTGCTTCGTACTTTAAACATTACAAGGACTTATACAATATGGATTGTGCAAATTGGGCTAACCATAAAGAGGTTTGCCTATTCCTCAGGAAATTGGGCACAGAAGAATATACTAAGTTTAACTATATTTTGCCTAAGAAAACCAGTGAAAAAACACTGTTCCACAAGCATTGGAAATGCATGAATCTTGCCCGCAAAGATGATGATTATACTACTTTTGCAAGTGTAATCAATAAACACTGCGACGACTTCAAATTGGCAGTTAAGAGCCAATAATTTTAAATGCTTGATTTTCGTCCAGGGTTTGATTTCAGCAAAAGATGCCGAAATATGTTGTTGTGTACTCAACAAGCTTGAAAACGAGCCCGATGTTACATTACAGCAAATTACTGAAGATTGTCAATGTTTCATGAGCATCGGAGAGGATTTGAAAAACACTGAATGGAATGGTGTGGCTCTCATTAAAGAAATATGCCAAAGAAAATTTTTTTGAAAAATACGTCAACCAAAGAATAAAGTTACTTTGCTTTCAAGACCATGTTTCAAGTATGGTCAATTACATTGGTATAGAGATTGTATTTTTAAACATAAAAAATGTTTTAATTGCAATAAAAATTGGGACACAAATTTCCATGCAGGATTAAGAACAAGATGAAAAAAGTGTTGTAAAAAAAAAAAAATTACCAAATCTGAACCAGAAAGTTGTGACATCAGGAAATATATTGAAGTGCAAATATTTAACAAAAATATAAGGCTACAGCTTGATTTGGGTTCAGACTTATCAATAATTAATTATCAAACATGAAAAAAACTGGGTAAGCCGACTTTAAGAATGAACCATATAGCTAGAAGTGTAACTGGCAATCCTATTAAGTTTATGGGCGAACTTATAATGAACGTGTTAAAGGTAAAACTTTAAAACTAAAGGTGTATATTATGAAGAATAGAGGTAATTTGTTCAGGACTGATTGGTTAGAACAATTTCAACTTTGGGATATGCCTATTAACTCATTATGTCAAAAAGTCGACTGATGAAGCAGAAAAGTTGAAAGGTGAACTTAAAAAAAATTTTCCTGATGTTTTCAATGGAGGACTAGGAAAATGCACCAAAATGTCTAAGTTTGAGTTGAAGCCAGACCCAGTTTTTAAGAAAAAACGTAACTTTTCATTTGCCTCATTAAATCAGATTGGCGAAGAGTTGAATCGTCTTGAGGAAATGGGAGTTCTGGCAAATGTTGAATATAGTGAATGGGCATCTCCCACAGTTTATATTTTAAAAAAAAAAAAAAAAAGGCAAAGAAATTCATGTATATGCTGACTTCTCTACAGGGCTGAACAGCACTCTAAAGAATCACCATTATCCCCGTTCCAAGTCCAGAGGAGATATTCACTCAGCTCGGAGGAAAATATTTCTCTAAGATCGACTTAAGTGACACATATCTACAAATACCCGTGGACGATTAATGCTTGAAGCTCTTTTGAATAAGCATCCACAAGGTTTTTTTTTTTTTTTTTTTTTTTTTCAGACTTCTTTTTGGGGTTAAGGTCACTCCTCCCATTTTTCAACAGGTCATGGATATGGTGTTATGGTCTGGATTTTGCATTGGACCATCTCGATGACGTCCTAATGGAAAGCGAGAGCATCAAGGAACACAAATTGCACGTTTGGCAGGTGTTCAGGAGAATCCAGGATTACAAATCCAAATTAAGATGGAAAGTATGACTTTTTCTTAGAGAGGATTAAGTACTTGGAGCAAATAATTGACACAGGAGACGTCCCAACCCAGATAGGGCAGTGGCAATAAAGAATATGCCAGCACCAGAAAATGTGTCTGCTCTTCAAAGTTTTTTTAGGTCTTACCAATTATTACATTATTGTACCAAGTGGGAATGGATAACCAAATGCCAAGAAGCATTTGAGAAAATAAAGGAGGAAAAAGACCCATCTCCTCACTTATGAACTTTGAATTACCAGGAAAGTACAATACGCATTGGATAGTTTGTTTTGTTTTTTTTTTTT
The DNA here is from genome assembly GCA_903632075.3 of Acanthosepion pharaonis. NCBI lineage: Eukaryota > Metazoa > Mollusca > Cephalopoda > Sepiida > Sepiidae > Acanthosepion > Acanthosepion pharaonis. The sequence goes on from CAHIKZ030002373.1 coordinate 131,966, forward strand.
TTTTTTTTTTTTTTTTTTTTTGAACATTGAATAGATTGAGTGCTAGTTCATTCAATACACTCTCACTAGTTGTGTAATACTCTTCTGGTGTACTTACTGTTTAATATAAGATATATCTGCAAACCTGGTTTTTGTTATTACTTAACCATTCACTTGGTTCACAACACTTATTTAATTCGGTCACAAATGTCTTTTTGGTAGGAGTGAAATTCTTAAGTTGAAAAAAAAAAAAAAGACTTCAAAAATATTCATTGAACAGTATTTTGGTATTACACTTTACCTATGAACTCCATGTATTCCATATAACACTTTCATTCGTACTAACTTCCCTGTACTAAATCTCGTTCTGTAAGCAAAAATGCATTTTATGTAAATCTTTGATATGAAATCTTCTTTTTTTTTTTTTTTTTTTGTAACATTTAATGCTGATACTTTCAACTTGTCTACTTTGAAAGAATTCAGTTAAAATACTCCTAACGTTATTTCATGACTAGCTTTTTTCAGATACCTTATTTAGATAAGAACTTATTTTTAAGTGGTAGATTTTCTAATGCAAATTCTTAAAATTGATTGATATGAATTTCTTTATAGTTGAAATAAAAAAAAAAAAAAAAAAAAAAAAAAATTACTGAATTGGTATAAAATTGTAGACAAACTCTTACAACATTTTTATGCAATGTTGGTACATACTTCAGGGGCTTCCATTCCCATCATCAGCCAAACATATTGACTTAATTTTCAATGCAAAAATACAATACAGACTTGTAATGGATACTAACTGAAAAAAAGATGTTTGCATGACATGGTTGTTAAAATTCTGAATTTTTTTACAAATTGTATGTATTTAAATTTTTTGTGATCTCCACAATGTTGGAGAAAAGGTAAAAAAAAAAATAGTGTGTTTTTTTTTTTTTTTTTTTTTTCTCCCCTCTCTTCACTGATGCTTTAAAATTGGACATTTTATACAGGGCGAGATGTTCCATTGCACATTCATCCATGAAATGTCTCCCCAATATAAGTAACTTGACAGTGGATTAAAATATATGATGTGTACTATAGAATCAATCTGTAATTTATCTATATTTAAAAACGAGGGTATAAAAATTTATAACCATATGTTGTACAAATCTTTTTTTCTCTCTTCTACTCCTCTTCAAGAATTTTGGGTTATTGTCTGTTACAAGTTTATATTGTACCTTTGCATTTGAACTTGGTTAACTATTTCCATCTTATATTTTATACTCTATGTAATCTTAACTCTTTATTTTTTTATTTTTTTTTTTTATTATTATTTCTTAGTTTAAAGAAATTAGGAATGCTTATGACATTCTCTCCAATCCTGAAAAGAAAGAAATTTATGATAATTTTGGAATGCAAGGCCTTGCAGATGGTTTCAGTCCCGGTGGCCCAGGTATGTTTGTTTGGCTCCAATATTTTCACTTAATCAACATTAGCTCCCTTTCCATATTTCTGAATTGGTCTTTGACTTGATCCTTTGATATTTATATCTAAATAAACAAATGTTCAAATTTATATGGAATGTTAATTATCTATATATTCTAATTGCAAAGAAAAATATTAGTTCATTCAATGACATTTCATAAATATACTAGATTTTGAATCTGTCTACAATTTGAGACTTGCAAATTTTCTCCTTTTCAGGCTTTCCTTTTGGGGATGTTTTGGGAGGAATGTTTGGAATGAGAGGTGGCTTCATGGGTAGTCGACACCGTCGCCAAAGAGGAGATGATACTACACATCACTTGCGGTAATGAATGACGGTTTTAATGTTACTACATAAACAAGTTTTCTTATGAAAATCCAATGATGTGGCTGCCAGTTTGGTTTAAGATAGAAAAGTAACAGTAGCTTAAACACTCTTTACATTATAAGTATACAAGAGAATCTGATTTGCACAATACATGTAACCATGAAACAAATGGGCTACAACTGCAGAAGATGCTGTACTACTCTTGAGAGATAAGAACAGGCTGCAATTCACTAAGGTTGAACGATGGAAGGCTGGAAAAATGTTACCTGGTCTGATGAATTTGTCATAGACAACATTGAAGGGTAGATCCATTCTCTCTTCTAATGACAGTTCAGGTTGGATGTATAATGGTATGGAGAATGTTTTCTTGGGATATATTGGGACTTTTGGTAAAAATAAAACATTGGTTAAATGTTGCAGCCATTCTTGGTATTGTGGCTGACCACCTGCTTCATTTGATGGATCTGGTGGCCACTTCTAGCAGGACAATGCATGTTGCCAATCAAAAATAACAGTTTCTTTCATGGAACACAGCAATCCCCATTCTCTTTTAAAATGGCTTCCAGTCTCTGAATCTCGGTTCTATAGAACACCTTTTGGATGTGGTGGAAAGATAGATTTGAATCCTGGATGTGCAGCCAACCAATTGAAAAATTGTGGGATTCTGTAATCACAGCATGGACCTAAATTTCCTGAGTGCTTTCAGGACATGATTGAATCCATACCAAGACTACTTGAGGCTGTTTGGAAGGTAAATTGGGGTCCAATCTGGTACTAGAGGCGTATTCCTAATAGTTTTTTTATTTTTTATTTTAGTAGTGTTGAAGTGTTTTCTGCATAATTTTTCTTTTTCTTTGTTTCGCTATATAATAGCTCAAAATATGTGAAACTTGGCAATACATTCCTGTTCTGAGAATAATTAATGTGTGTGAGAGATAACTGTCATGCCATGTCAAAACACCAGCAAAAATTTCTCTGCTCCCACTGACGGCGAATTACTTGAAATTTGACACAAATGTTCCACTTCATGAGTTAGGAAATTGAGCCAAGTTATTTTGTGCTAGACTTCCCTGTTCCAATTTTTTGGTGGTGGTTGTAATTTTCCTATTTTGCCTCTAAATTAAAGCCACGCAACATTGCCGAATCACCGTGTTTTTTTTTTTTTTTTTTTTTTTTTTTTGTAAATTAAAGAAAAATACTTCCATACCTTCAATATTTCTGAAATTTGGTATGTAGGGCAAATAAATGTAGAATCCAAATATTTAACTATTTTAAGCCTACACTTGATAGAAAATTTTATTTTACTCACCCAAATACATCACCCTAAATCAACAACTTTTCACTTATGTAGCTTAGGGTCAGTCTGTCAAAAACACGTCCTCTTCAATTTTCATAATATTTTTTGCCTAACATCTACAATGCCTGCTCAAGTTCACCAAAAAATTTTGTGATGGTTTTAAGTCTACTTTAGAAGATAATCCCTGCCAAGTTTTTCCTACATATGTGCATGATTTCCGAGAAAGATTATAATTAAAGACGATCATCCTAATGCTCCATGACCTCTAAAATGTTGATATTGTGCTAAGTAACTTCTTAAAATATCCAATAAGGTTGTTTTTATTAATTTAAAAAAAAAAAAATAATAATTTAAATATATTTTGCAAATATTACTTTAAAAAGTAAACATTGCCTTATGTATGATAATCAACAGTGCATAGAAAATTTGTAGATGGCACTTAACAAATGAAGTTAAAAGAAATTCTTTTTGTTTGTGTTTCTTTTAATTTTATTTTGGTAAATTATTTTCATGAAACAAACATTTTTTTTTTTTTTTTTTTTTTTTTTTCCTCAAAAAAAGTCATAAGATAAAATGTGAATCTTTAAAACATAATATTTGAAGTTGGAACAAAACATAGTTGAAGGAAATGCTTTCATTACTTTTTAAAATTTTTATTTTTAAATAATTTTTCAAAATTATTTTCATGAAACAAATATTTGAATTTTGTTTAATTCAGAAGAAAATCATAAATGAATATACAAAGTCTTTAAAAGATTACATTTTAAACTACACTATGTACTAAATTTTGTTGTGCATATAGACTAAATTGTTTTGGATATAATTTTTTGCAAAGATGACTTATCCATCTTGAACAAATAATAAACTCTACCATTTGCTATTGTAGGAACATCAACTGTGCACAGAATATTCATTAATGGTACAAAACATATCCTTAAAATCTTCTTTCCAGTAAAATGAATGTGATGGAAGAGTTGGGTGCATGAACTTAACCAGCAAGTCCTTATTCTCCATATCAATTTCCAGGACCATGCCAATCCAAATTTTATTGTCGCACTTGCAACAAACATATCCTGAAACAAAAAAAATTACTGGTTTTTCCTCAGCCTCAATAGAAAAGTCATATATTAGGTCATAGTTTTCATCTTTGCTACATTGTTTCATAACTATTTTATCTCTGGCAAGTGGAATAAATTGATGAAAACTTCTTGTTCTTGGGACTGTGGATGCATTTTTGAATCCCATGGTGAGACTCCTCCTCACTTCCTCAACTTCTTCCTTTTCAACCAGAATGAATTTGATACCTTCAATTGCAGATTTACAATATTCAAACATAGATTCTGTGGAAAGGATTTGTTTGGTAGTTGGTCTTTTGGAGACTTTCTTTTGACACTATCCCACCTATGCCATCACATGGTTGTTTACCATGACTTGTTGCAAAGAAATTCTATTTTGCATTGAGCCCAAAATCTTTCTGATGGTTGCACAAATTGGCAAAGTTCTTATAATTCTTGTATCACGCTGCACAACCATCAGTAAAATACTCGATATTTTTTATGTTTGGCAAAGTAGCTTTGATTACCTCAGTTTTTTTTCTGTATCATATAAACAAATGCTACATCATGTGAGTTGTCAGTCGACATAATGCAGAAACATTCACTTTGCATTGCATTTTCAAGCTTAAAGTAGAGTAGCACTGCATGTAAAGTACATTAAGTATTCCAATGATCTCATCTTGAACTATAAATCTGTAATTCTTAGCAAAATCTCTCGGGAACAAAATTTCACTATCGCTAATCTTCTTTTCTGAACATAAAGTACCTTGATTGTGATTTAGCCAAGTAAGAATGAGGTGCTAATTTATTCAGTTGCAAAGCTAAATCAATGTAAGCTTGATAAGATTCCTTTTGTGTTGTCAAAGTTGATTGGTCAGTTGTCCATTTGGAGAATGCTATTGATTCATCATTATCAATATATCCTATGGTGTCATAAAAAAATTTTTTCAAGCTGCTCTGATGATTTAGGACAATTTGGGCACCTATGAATCATACACTCTCTGCTACTGGTATTACAGACAATATATTTCCAGAGATCTTTATATGATGTATTCAGTGGTTCCAGTAATTTCATATTTTGGTGCATGCACATACAACATGCGTACCTGCACTACCAGCAAGGACAAACCATTTTGTCCTTAGACTATAAAATTTTGAAAATCCTAAAGGTACTGTTGGGTTCTGTTCCTTGAATGCTCTGAAGAGCTCATTTACATTGCACAAGATGAGTCTTTTCTGCTGATGAATATTACATTTAATACTAATGTAATCTTTCCTGCCTGGCATCAGTCAAGTATATTTATCATCTTGATAAAATGCTTTCACTAACTGTGCAATATCAGCAGGCAAAGACTTGCCCCTTTTGGTTCTGGCACAGTTAAAATACCTCTTTCCAAACACAATTTGCGAGCCTTGTGTACAATGTTCTGAAACACCAAACATATACATGACTTTTGTGTGACCAATCAGTAGGGGCAAGTGTCAAGATCTGTATTTTGATTTTAGTTAATTCCATGGTCTTCACTTTTGCTACAAGAAGCTCTATCATTTTATCAAAGCACTTAGCTTTATCTAAAATCTCCTTTTGATTTTTAAAGCCTCATCATTCAACAGCTCATACTTAACATTTAATGACTTGGTTTTTTTTTTTTTTTTTTTTTTTTTTTTTTTTACACATTGCATTGCAAAACATTTTTCTCTTACCTAAAGTAGCTTTTCCTGAGTAATGAAGTCCTTTTGTTTTCAGTGGAGAAATTGCAATAACGGAGAAACATTCATTGATAATTCTCTTTTCTGTTTCTGCAGAAGTACTTGTATCGACCTCCTTCATTTCCTCATCTGATACACATCTTGGTTCTTCATTATTACTACTCTTTTCTGATTCTGCAGAAGTACCTGCTTCAAGTTCTTGTATTTCCTCATCCAATACATGCCTTGGTTCTTCATCATCGGGAAGTAGTTTGTGGATTTGTATTCAACAATTAATGCAGTTTCTTGCCTGGGATTAATACCAACTTAGCCTTTGCCTTATCTGCCATCTCCTTTAATTTGCTTTTTATGATTTTTAAATGGATTACATCTCTTTTCAAACCATTCGTGGTTAGTCAGCAAAGTCGGCTTGTGATAGTAAGTCTGTATTTTATCCTCGTCAAGTCCTGTTCTATAGGCAATAAGCTTTACAGCCATTGCATCCAACTGATCAACTGAAATAAATCCAACCTGTTTATCATTGAATAAACCATGACCTGTTTCAACTGTTAGTTCAGTACAAATAGAACGATTCATCTTTAACTGAAAAAAGAAAACTGTACTTCAAATCCAGTGCACAAGTAAAAAATACCACCTTTCTCCTTGGATACTGGATGATAAGTGACAGATGTTTCAGGACCAGACACTGTACCAGCTTTGGTCAAAGGAGGGTCATTCAAAGTTCCCCATTTGACCTGATATCATCTTTATCACATTTATGGCCTAGGTATCATAGATCTTGCTGCTACCAAAATTAGTCAAGGACAGTTAAGGACAGATAAAAATGGAAAAAACACTTTGATACAGTTTTAAGGAATTGTTTTAATCACCCTTTTTTTTTTTTTATATATACACCGAAAAAATCATTTTTGTTCCATAAATTGATTATTTAAATTTGTAAAAAAAAAAAAAAAAAAAAAAAATTCAAAACGAGAATAATTAAGTAGATCACAAACAGTATTTCTTTCAACTTAAATGTTTAAATATTCTATGCACTATTGATTATCCTATGGGCACGTTTAACAAAATTTAGTGCAGAGTGTAGTTTAAATGTAATCTTTTAAAAACTCCTTTTATATTGATTTTTAATGACTTCTAATTAAAACAAAATCAAATATTTTTGTTTCATGAAAATAATTTTGAAAAATTATTTAAATAAAAATTTTAAGAGGTAATGAAAGCATTTCCTTCAACTCTATAAATGTTAAGTGCTAACTACAAATATTATGTTTTAAAGATTCACATTTATGACTTGAGAATGAAAAAAATCAAATGTTTTTTGTTCCGTGAAAATAATTTACCAAAATAAAATTAAAAGAAACACAGAATTTCTTAACTTCATTTGTTAAGTGCCATCTACAAATTTTCTATGCATTGTTGATTATCATACATGAGGCAATGTTTACTGCTTTTAGAGACAATCTATCTGTACAAAAAGTAATATCTGCAAAATATACTTAAATTTTTTTTTTCTTTTTAATTAATAAGAATGATCTTATTGAATAGTTTAAGAAGTTACTTAGCACAATATCAACATTTTAGCAGTCATGGAGCATTAGGATGATTGTCTTTAATTATAATCTTTCTTGGAAATCCTGCACATGTAGGAAAAAACTCTAAACTTGGCAAGGTCATATCTTCTAAAGTAGACTTAAAATGTCACAAAATTTTTTGAACTTGAGCAGGCATTGTAGATGTTAGGCAAAAAATATGAAAATTGAAGAGAACGTATTTTCAATACATAAGTGAAAAGTTGTTGATTTTGGGGTGATGTATTTGGGTGAGTGAAATAAAATTTTCTATTAAGTGTAGGCTTGAAATAGTTAAATATTTGGATTCTACACTTATTTGCCCTACATATCAAATTTCAGCTATACTAAAGTTATGAAAGTATTTTTCTTCAATTTTTAAAAAACACTGAGATTCAGTGACGTTGAGCGGCCTTAATTTAAAGGCAAAATAGGGGGATATACCCCCCCCCCCCCAAAGGACTTTGTGCAAAATTTCAAGTAATTCAGTGTTGGTGGGTGTAATTCCCGGGTGAATTGACATTAAATTTTTAAAAAAATTTTTTTCTTTCAGTGTAACGCTAGAAGACTTTTATAATGGTAAAACTGCCAAGCTACAGTTATCCCGAACTGTTCTCTGTAAAGCATGTGGAGGGTAAGTATTTTAATTTTGTTTATTAGGTTGGGGGGGGGGGTCTTTAACCTCTTTCCATAAGATAGCTTAATACAGATTTCCAAATTGAGACTATTACCACATTTTGTTTCAGAGCTGGTGGCCGAGGAAATGTTTTGACGTGTCGGATGTGCCATGGCCACGGTATTAAGAAAACGATGCGGCAGCTTGGACCTGGCATGATGCAAGAAATACAGACCACATGTCCAGAATGCCGTGGTGAAGGTAAAGAATTATTTTTTCTGTATTTGTCAGTTTTTTTTCTTTAGAACAATTTACTTGAAACGTTTCAATTTGTTTACAATATTTGAATCTGCATTGAAAAATAATCTTCACCCACTCCCAATAGTCTGTACTTGCTTTAAAATTGAATCTTTAAAAATATTAACATTTCGTTTCAAATGGTTTACAAATTTTTCATGTTTGTCTTGTAACATATTGCAGTTCTCATTCTATACAATCAAGAATCCTGTTTCACAGCTTTTGTTGTTGCAAAATTACTTGACATTGTGTATGCAGATTACAATTATTTTAATCAAATTACTATAATTGATACGTAATTATATTCCATTTTTCTATTCTCAGTGTGCCACCTAATATCCAAAATTTTATCAGGACGGAATTATGAATTAACTTAAACTTTACACTGTATTAACTAAATGTATACTTAAGTTAACTTTTACATACTTTGTTCAGTTAGTAACAATAACTTTTTTTTTTTTCTCCTCCTCCTTCCTACCTTCTCAGGAGAAAGTTATAGTGACAAGGACAAATGTGTTCCATGCATGGGAAGAAAAGTGGTAAATGAAGATAAAATTCTAGAAGTTCATGTTGATAAAGGCATGAGAGACGGACAGAAGATTTTATTCAGAGGTGAAGGCGATCAGTTGGTATGTATATATTTATGTATATGATAGATTGAAAGACTTTCCTATTTTTGATCTTTTTAAACTAACCTTGTGTGGTTTCATTGCAGCCTGATGTTGATCCGGGAGATGTCATTATCATCTTAACCCAAATTGAGCACAAGAAATTTGTTCGAAATGGAGAAGATCTTTACTATAAGCATACTCTTGGCTTAACTGAGGCTCTTTGTGGCTTCGAAATGGTGTTAAAACATCTGGACAAACGTCAGTTGCTGATAAAGTCTGAACCTGGAGAAGTCTTCCGTCCTGGTAAGTACAATCCATTGTTCAATGACTTCACCAAGGTATTATTGAAAATTTTATAAACACTTTCTTATTGAGCTTGTAAGAAATGATTAATTTTTCTGTGGTTGATTCTACCTTCTAGCTCTTTTAAGTAGATGATAGAGTACTAATAGCTATTCTTTTTCTGTGTCTTGCTATATATGCTTTCTAGATTAATCTTTTTATTTTAATATGTAATTCTTTATTTTAGGGGCCAGGAAAGTTATAAAGGAAGAAGGAATGCCAGTTTATAGGAACACATTTGAACGAGGAGATTTAATTATTGAATTTAATATAAAATTTCCACCCCCCCACTTCATTGGAGAACCAGAACTCAAAGTAAGCAACTTCATTTTATTTATTTATTTTTTTTCTTCTCACTCTCTTGGTGAGTTACTTGATATCTATTGATTTATAGTTCAGGAAATTTGGATGCAACTCTAGTGAGTTCAGAATAGTTTCAGAAATATTTGGAACTAAAACTGGTGAGTTACTTCAACTGTATAATTCTTTAGGGTAAGAATATTTGCTGTAGTTTTGGACCATGTTGAAAATACAAACTTCATTGACTTGACTATTCTGTCAATTGGGTCACTTGCATATGACTTCTAATCTCCTGAGATTAGTTTTTGTGGGAAGTGGGGTGGCTTCCTTTGCAGATATACCTATTGACCTTAACCTCACTGGCTCTCAAGTTTGTGGGGTATGTATCAAATTATCTTACATGACAATGACAGCACTTACAACAGATTTATTGCTTTTTCTTTGTGGCTTGTCAACTGCCTCATTGTTATAAGACCTGGTGTATTCATCTTGCACAATGAGAGAATATTTTCCGATTACTTCAGTTTTCTTTTTCAAATGTTCAATTAATAATTGAATAATTCTGAAGTCTGAATATGTTGCTTAGCCACCTGCCAACATGGATTTCAAGAGGCTGCTTCAAGGACAATATTTATCTCTTTGTGTGTGTGTATATTTAGGCACATCATATTCATTTTGGAGAGCTTCTGTCCTTTATGGGACATCTTTGTTGCCTGTTGGATAGGTCTTCAGAGGGGCATTCTTGGTAATTCTTCCAATGTGTTTGAGTATAAAATTTGTGAGGCCTTATTCAGTAAGTACCTTTTTGATGTGGAGTAATCTCTCATGTGAAGTTTCTCAAATGTTAGACATTATCTCATTCAGGAAGAAGCATTTAAACTGATTTGAATATTCAGTAATTCTGAACATGATACAATTTAGATATTTTAAGCAGAAAAAATCTGGTATTTAATAAGAGCAAAAACATTCTGTAGCTGAGAATTGAGTTAGCTTTTATCTGAATACAGTTGAAGATTTTTATAATTAATTGGATATTTTAACTGAAGTTTAGGCATCTGTCTTTTTATGTGAAAACAATAGCCATCTGGATCCAATAACATGGCCCGAGAATGGCTGTAAGGTAACTGATTGATTGAAACTTGTACATAATTGAGTTTTTCACTGTCAGTTTCCATTGTTTTATCTTGAGGTTATCATTTTTGTACAGCCAAGTCATCGAGGATTCAAGAAAACGGTTTGGCACAGGTCTGCTTTGAGAACTTTGCATTCTATAAGGAATTTAAATGTTACTGACGAATGGGAATTTTTGCCAAATATTTTGTTCAAGCACCATGTTGGATTTTCCTATATGACAAAAACAAGCATTTTAAACAGCCATGATGAAAGTCAAAGATCTAAATTAGGAAACATTATAGGGCTGAGGTTGTATCTGAATACTCCATCAGTGAAAATAGGATGTGGCTATATATGGAAGACAACTCATGGGTATACATAACACATCTTGTGGCCCAAAATATCATTTTCATGAGTTTTAACTTTTTATCTGAAATACCCTTACAAGCAAGTTTTCTATCTTTGAAAAGAGGAATTCCTGCCCTGATAAAAATTCAGCTTGGATTTCCATTCACTTTAAAGATGAAGTTGTCAAGATGCTATCATCCAAAAATGCTGTTCTTTTACAACTGTGAACACTTAGAAACAACCTTCATGATCACTCATTAGTGCTTTGCATAACATCAGCATACTGAAAGTTACAACTAGTTGTTTAGAGTTGGAAAGTTTCTTGATGACTCTTCCCTCGTTTGTAGGATTACTGAGGATCTGAGATAAGTAAATTTGGAGGAATTTCCTCATGAAGCTGGGTCAGAATTTAACTTGATAATTGTCTTAACACCAAAAATGTCTTTCGAATTCACTTGTAATTATAAATGCTCTTGAAAAATTCTTTGCTTTTGTTTTTCTCCAAAAATTGTTGTTTTTTTTTTTTTTTTTTTTTTCCAAGTATGTATTAGCACAACTGCTGCATATTCTTGAGTCATTAAGAGAATGAATCAAGATTGTCATATTGGAAAAAATGCTCTACTCTATGCTGTCAGGTTGAGGTTCTTTATTTGCTGTTTCTAGAGTCTCAATTTGCTTGGCTGGGATTATTGCCTTTTTATGCTATTATGATTTGAAGTTAACCTTGCATACTGTAATGGCTCAACAATACAAAAATTATGTCAGTGGATCTAAAATTGTTTGAATTAGTATAGATATGTATTCTGTTATAAGTGGTCAGATTTAATTTAAACAGCCAGAAATTAATTTTGGGTGTTTAGGATATTAAAATTATTTGTAGAATTTTTCTAGTGTTTTGCAAATTCAATTTTCTTTTAATAGGAGTTGGAGAAGCTTCTGCCAGAGCCATCACAAGTCTCTGTTCCTATGGATGATGATACAGTAGAAGAAGTCACTTTAGTTGAGATGTCTGCCTCACGAAGAAACAATAGACGCAGTGAAGCCTATGAAGAAGACCATGATCACTTCAATCATCGAGGCAGTGGTGGTGCCCATATGCAGTGTGCACATCAATAACTTGCTAGTTTTAGCATTATTATATTGGATTCTACTTTTTCACTCCAAATATCTGCAACTCCTTGTAAATTCCTGTACAACATGCAGTAATAATTATAACAAAAGCTATTTTTCTTCTTTCACCATTTTCTTGAAAGTTAAATCACTCCCATTTTCTTCCCTATTCTTCAAGCAAACTTGCTCTAGATAACTTTCTGCCAGAGCAGAAAGGAGTAGACATTTACTGCCTTCATTTCTCAACACAGTGTGAATACTTGTGTAGATGTGTGGTGTGTAAATGTTGCTCAGTAACTGGACAGCATGCTGCTACCTTGATATCGGTAGTCACTTTCTACCCCAATATATTTTCTGGCATGGATGAAAGTTTGTTTTTATATAGGTGTATATATATATATATATATATATATATATATAGTGATATATATATACACATAAGTGAGAAAAATATTAGGCCAAATTTCCCTATACTGCAAATTTTCAAGTTTTTGTTTGCCCTCCTCTCCAGAGGCTTATTAAATCCACTTGTATGCCCTTTCTCAAGGGTTAAAAATCATTTGAGCTGCTTGTTCAGTTATAACTTCTATTCATATTTTCCATGCTGTTTTTTTTTTTTTTTTTTTTTTTTTTTAAATAGCAAGTCTCAAAATACAAACTTAGGATAGGTCTTCCCTGCACTCTTTTAACTATGTAAACTTGTTAGCCTTTAAATCAATTTTAATAGTTCAGGTCCTGGCTCTACATTGTTCTTTCCATCAACATGTTTTGTCATGTATTTGCATTATGGTCTCTATCACACCCCCACCCATTGAATTTGACAAATTCTAACTTACACCTCTTATATTTTATACATAATAGGCCAACTGTTCCCATTACTAATTTTATTTAACTTGAAAAAAAAAAAAAAAGAATGGTCAGGTGCAAAATAAAATGACTACATAAAATAGAACATATGCAATCATTTACTTTTTTTTTTTTTTTTCTTTTTTTTTCCGTTGTGCTTCTCTAGGTTAATTTGTTTCATTATCTTGTAGTTGATTGCTGGACTGAAATTTCTACTAAAAAATAATTGAGTAAGATGGAAGTTGGCTTTTATATAACACATTTTTTTTTTTTTTCCTCCCTCTAAAATGAGAAGTTATTGTTCCATGGTTGTACATTTGACTAAAATGATTCTGAGACTGATATAATTGGGTAACTTCAAAAATCATCATGATATTTAACTTTGGCAAAATGAATTCAATATAACATTTATTTGGACACGTTGTCTGCCTCCCAGGCTAATTATTCATTATACTAATATTAAACCTTTTTAAAGGTGTGTGTGTGTTTTTTGGGGGGGTCTTTCTTCCCTACCCTCTAAGCATATCTTGTAAAGTTCAGTTGGTATTTTCAATTTAACCTTTACAGGCATAAATATTTCATTAATTGGAATTTGTTTTATTTTACAAAATAACTTGATTACTTATTACTTTCTATCAATTTTATTTCAATAAATGAAAAATACTTAGGTGATGTCAAGAACACTTGTTCTTTTTTTTTTTTTCCTCTTTTTAATAAGTTTACTTAATAAGTTTACAGAACTTGAAATAGGCTCTTGATCAGTACCACTCTCCTCTGTTAAAAATGTTCAGTTGTTAATTTTGACTAAAATGAATTTCCTCATACTTCTGCCATTTCACAAGCTGTAATGAATATCCTCCACTCATTCCTGAATGCCAGAACAAAAATATAGTACTTTTTTTTTTTTTTTTTTTTTTTTTGTCATGGATTAATCAACCCTATTAAAAATGCAGGAAAAACTAAATTTTTTTTTTTAATTTCTCCAAGCTTCAAAACCTGGTCCACACTGATTCACAATATCAGATTACCTTAAAATTAGTGTACAAAATGTGTGAGTGAGTTGGCTCTTGTAAACATTTGAAGACTTTATTCAGGAAAGTGTTATACATAACATTAGATAAAAGGTCCCCCCCCCCCCCATTTGTTAGAAAGCTATAAAATGTCTTGTTTTCTTCTTGCAAAAGTTCTGTTTTTTAAATTGGTATTTATAGCAAAAGGCATTGAACATATTGCAAAAATACAATTAAAATGACTTTATTCATTCAATATAATTCAACCTGGAGTTGTTTCATAATTATTTAATTGCAATAGTTTTGAAGAATAAATCTTAGATCCAATAAATATGTTTAGAAATGAAGCTTTATTAAATTATATTTAGTAAAGTAACCTCTTAAAATTTCCAAGATAGAAAAATAAAACTCAAATCAGAATTTTAATTTTTTTTTTTTTTTTGAGTCTTGTGCAATGTCATTGCAAGTCATCTTCAGCTAATAAAGCAAAAACCAGTTGAATACACGGCACAAGTAGGAATTTGCTTACTGCAGGTGTTTTTTGGCTGTGGAACTTCTCAAAATATCAGCTTCATTCCTTCTGTATCCACAGTAGCATTGTATATGACAGCACCTTTCAAGTCCTGAAAAATAAAAATGTCTTCTGAAGAGTGTCTCCATCGTTGGCTGAAAGATTTATGTATTTCTTTTATTAAGCATAAGTTGCAAGATTTGTATTCAGAAGTTAGCATTGAAATCTCTTGCGTGGGTGTTTTGGGCTTTCTTCCAGAGAAAACCATGTATTCTGATCCCCATTTTTCTTGGTGACATAACTTTCATTTACAAAAAATTCCTGAAAAAGGGTTAAATTCTACCTGTCTGAAATTACCATTTATTTAGCATTTTTATATATATATTCACCCACCCAAGTTGAACAGGGACATCGTATTCAGATCTCTACTGCAATTATCTTACTAGTAAAATACTAAATTTTTTTTTTTTTTTTTTTTTTTTTTACAAAGAATGATCAGAATTTTTTTTTAGGCTTATCTCTCTAAAATACTGGTAGATTGCAAACTTATAAAAGCACGAAGGCAAAATGCTGTTGGCAGAAAAGACAAAAGGAAAAGATAAATAAGCAGTTCAAAAAAAAAAAAAAAAAAGGAATTGTTAATTTCCAGAGTTAGTTTTTCTCAAATCATCACAACACAAAATTGTGCATTGGATGTCAAAGTAAAGAGGTAAGGAGTTTTAAACTAGTTCATAATTAGATGCAATGTAATCAATGGAAAAAAAGATGACAAGTTATCCATTATTCTTTTGCCTAACCCTTTCAAAATATTTGCTCCTCTAAACAAAGGGAAGTATGCTATTTGTTTTTGGAAGGGAGAAACATGCAAGGGGGGTTGGTAAATGTTTATGGAAAGGGTGTATTTGATAGGTCAGAATTAATAGTAATGCCATTACTTTTATTCACCTATCAAAAATCGGAGCAAAGCTTCTGAAGATATGCAATATGCTTTTTGTAACATCAGGCTGTCATAGTCGCAACTTAATCAGATGTAATCACATATTGGCAATCTCGCTGACAGACCTAACCTAATACCATCACTCATCTGTTTGGAGCTATGAAGGAGGCACTCAAGGGGATGATCAGGTGAAATATACACATGGCTAAGAACTGAGGTATTGGTGCATTCAAAGGTGAAAAACACTGCATTTGTTGACTAGATTTGGAATTCTGAAACTAGTATTCATTTTGGTATGCTTTGTGTGATATTCAACTGCTTGTAAAAAAAAAAAAGGTATGTTTTTGAATGATAATGTGCCTTCCTTTTTCAAGGAAGGCTCATAGTATCCAGTTACTGATGGAGGAGTGTCATATAACCATTGATAGCAATTATAATTTATAAAATAAAATTTGCGGCAATAAAACATTTTCAAAACTCTTATTTCACTGCCTCTACAACAATAATTGTGGAAAAGGCTTTGAACTAATAGTTAATTTGTTGTCATCTACCACATGATAAACATTCACTGCATAATGTCATAATGCTTCATTAATGCAAATTTTGTTTCTGCCTGGATTCAATATGTTCATATTCAAACTTTTGAGTCTAATATGTTCAGCAATGCTCTTGGCCATCATTAAAATCAGAAACATTAAAATTTAAGGACAAAAAAGAAAATTTAAATTTGCATAACATTTGTACATTATCAAGATGTGAAAAGCAAAATTCTTTACTATCATTTGTTAAATAAATTCAAAGTTCAAATGATTAAGCTAGAATTTCTTGATCTGAAGAAGCCTTTT
Source organism: Acanthosepion pharaonis (assembly GCA_903632075.3). Lineage (NCBI taxonomy): Eukaryota > Metazoa > Mollusca > Cephalopoda > Sepiida > Sepiidae > Acanthosepion > Acanthosepion pharaonis. The sequence goes on from CAHIKZ030002373.1 coordinate 148,253, forward strand.
TTTTTTTTTCTTTTAATAAAATTAATACATTTTACTTTTCCAATATTAAATATTTAGCCAGGTACTAGTATTTCTATTATTCAAATAATGAATACAAATAGCAATTAGATCAGATGGCTTGTATGTAAGCAAGAAATGTTAATGAAAAGTATTCCTTGTCTAATAAAACATGCATTAAATATCTATAGAGAGATTAGATTATTCTTGTCATATTAGCTAACAAAATTTATTTTTGATTACAATGTGAGTGGGACATTAGAAACTGCACAGAAGTTTGTGCAGATTGATAGTCAGATAGGACCAATCAATAAATCAGTATTGGCAAATAATGGTACTTTATTTTATATATATATATATATTCTGCCAACATAAAAGACTTACCGGGATTTTGGAAATTATTTCATTCAGTTGAATTTTGAGAGAAGAATCTTTAGCAATGGCATAAAAGAATCCACCACCACCAGCACCTGCTAAAGACATTCCAAAGACGTGTGGCCGGAGATTTTGCATCAGGTTTCTTATAGCTGCAGGTTCACAGCCAGGTGCCATTTTTTTCTTTAGTTCCCAATATCTGTCCACACATTGTCCTACCAGTGGTAGATTACCTGAAAATAAAACAAAAATGACTAAAAGGAATAATAGCTATTTTTATTTTTATTTTTTAAGTTTGAATATACCATCCCATAATGTCTAAAGTTTTATAAATACTTTGGTTTTGTTGTAAAATCTGATGGGTTAAATATTTTTCTAAAAGGCCTAAATGATAATACATACTATCCAGTCATCTCGTAAATAACATCTGAAATATGGTAGCAACTGATTAAATATTTAAAATAGTTAAAAATAATTGCATGATAATACATGCCTAAATTTGGAACACAAGTTTATAATGATGTGACATGGGTGCCCCAAGGCAGTGTAATGGTTAGCAAACTTGTCTCGCTAGCTCAATTATGACTGAGTAGTGAGTTCGATCCTCACTGGGTGCCACATCTAATCTACACTTGGAAAATCACTATAATGATGTAAGAGTATACATGTACACTGATGATTAAAAATGAATATTTTATAAGAATATAAATTGATACAGTGGCTCAGTGAAGATAAACAGGCAAAATTATAGTTCAAAATGGGCTCTTTTTAGAGGAAAAATTTGTTAAGTATGTGTTGGTCTATTGTCACCAGCAGTTAATTTAAACGCTGCTTTAAAAGAAAAGATGCTAAATTTGACCAATTGCAATACACAACCCCATCCAGTGAAGATCACATCTTAAAAAGCTTCATTTGATTTTAGAGTAGTTTTTAAAACATATGAAAACTTTTTCTTTGTTCTTTTCCTCCAAGTCAAAAAACTTACAAAAATGGTATGATGAAGCTTGTGAGTCATTTGGATATTGATAATGATGGCAATTATGTTAATGAATAAATTCTAATTAAACATGAAATTTTATATTTCTGGTCCCAAATTTGAACATTACTTATGGGATAACCAAGTATAAAATGTTATTTTCAGTGGTGTTTTTCATTAGTTAAAATCCAGGCCTTATGGAAATAACCACACTAAAAGCAAATAGAGCTAAACATGATTGAATTATAGTTGCTAAGTGCTGAGCTTGTAATGTTTTTGTCTACATTGAATATAAATGAATGTTTTGTTTAAACATATTAAAAAAAAGAATCACTTATCTGTGAATTAGCAAATTCATGTGACATGAATAAAAAGTGGAATTATATCACATATATTTCTAACAGATTTTATATAGGAGACTGTAAAGAACATAGAGGCTTTTGTGGTTTTTGAAAAAAAAGATACTTTATAACAAAAGAAAACTTACTGTGGCATAGAATATTAAATCTTATTCTTGACTACACTGTCTATGTACGTATGTGTAAGCACTAAATGTCCAGAAATTCTTGACTCCTCAGAAAATTTTTCATATATAGAAATGAATTTACTTGTAATAAGCACACATTCATAAATTTTCTATTTGTTTAGATCTGTAGAGTACATCTCTTGATAGAAAAATTACTGACCATCTTGAAAAGCATCAGAACAGAAATGAGCTAATTTCTCCAGTTGGTCAACAGTACTTAGAATATCTTGTTTTCGGGCATACCAGTCGCGAACAACATTCTGAAAGATAAGGAAAAAAAATACATTTTAAAAATTAAATTAAAGCTACTTAAAATAAAACAAACAAGTTACAACAAATTGGCAATATTTCAGATATATAGATAGCTGATAAGTAAGCTTGTCTAGCAGGCCAATTCCCTTGTGGATTTAGTATTTAATGATCATTATAATGAATCACTTGGATTTGAACCTAGACTTAATCAGTAAGCCTTTGAAAATATTTCTCAGAGTTATTTGAGAGTCATGGATGTAGGTATCTTGTGTAAAACAGGTTGGGATGACCCTGATCATGGCAACAGGATATAAACCCTCTACCCACGTGGGGAATGCAGAGGTTTGATGTGTGCCTATCTTGCATCACTAGGAGCATTGGCCAATTATCTATATTCAGTAGCTTGATGTATGGAGAATAAAACTCCACCCACATTATGATTAGATAAGATCTGAAGAGAGTTGAAACTATTGCAGGCCTGAGCTAGCTACATATAACAAAACTTAAATCTCAGAATTTTATGGTTGATCAACATTTGTAATAATGACAATGCTTGAATAGCTTAATGTCACCACTGATGGCAAGCATATATATATATATAGAGATAGATAGATAGAGAGAATACTTGGAGGAATGACTTTAGAAAAGACATCAATAAAGCAGTGGATGAGTTATATGTATATGACACCATACTCTGGCCACACCAGGAAGCTGTACAAATACTACTGGATCATGATCAGTTCACAATGGAAGAAGAAAATAATCAGCTAGTCTTCCTGGATGTACTAATAACTCTTATGGAGAATGGGTTCAAAACTTTCATATATCACAAGCCAATCTTCATTGGACAAGGGATCATTCAATGTCCACAACACTGCAAAAATCATAAGTGGTGACCCAGATGCATACCAATAAGAATGATCAGCATCAAGTGTACTCTTCAGGATAACTACCCAGCAAACATAACATTAGTTCCTTGTTTTTGTGGGAACAGAAGGGACAAGGAGGAAAACACAAAAATTGCCACAGTCTGTGTACCTTACGTCAAGGGCTTGTTGGAAAAGATTTAGAAGATCTATGATCCAGACAATATCAGGACATTATTTAGAAGCAGTTTGACTACAGAGAAATTTCTGCCAAGTAAAATCTAACATGGTCATGTGACCAAGAATTGCATGTACTCAATTCCTTTCAGTTGTGACAGAATATAAAGGTGAAACAAGCTGGCCCCTAAAAGTAAGACTGGAGGAACATCAAAAATATGTAATGAGCAGTGAGACAATGAAATCATGCATGGCTGATCATGTATGGAAGGAAAAGGGTAGTCATCAGCCTCTGTGGCATGAAGTGAAAATACTGGACAAGAAAGAATACTGGGAAGTTAGATGTCTGAAAGAATCAGTGTATATGTTAGGCTATGAGTACCTCTTTAATGAGCCTAGCATAGAAATAAAGGGTCACTAATAAAAATAACAGCAAGTCTTCAAAAGCAGCAATCAAAACATGACAGACAGCAGCAGTTACAGCATTATTAGCAGGTAGTCAAGGTTTAAGGCTCCAAGTTCAATACAGTATACTGGCCTAGTGGATTAAAGCATTGTCACTATAGGATAATCGTGGATTAAAGTGTTGGTTTGTGAATTTGGTAACATTGATTGTGGGTTTAATCTCTAAGTTGAGTAGTGTGTACTTGGACTCATTGGAAATGAGCAAACAATAATTAAGCAGTACTAAAAATAAGAATTAGACGATATCCTTAGACATGGGCATTGGAATGAGAACATTTTGCCCCCATAGATTCAGTTCAGAATTCCCTGTAGATTGATATACACCTGATGAAGACTGGAAGGCACAGCAGCCGAAATGTGATAACAATAAAATGAGGACAATAACCTGAATGTAAATATTCAGAAATTCAGTGGTTATATCAGCTTGCTTGTCAATGTAAAAAAGAATGCACTACCCAGACCAAGCAAACACTGCAGTTACCTATATGTTGTACCAGCTAAATAAGTAAACATTAGAAAACCACTTTCTTCCTGAAAGTGTCTTTTTGTCTCTACTTACTACCAAATCAGGTTTTCCTGTAGTCATTGATATAAATAAATTCTTTGTTACACAAAACAACACTAGTCATTCCTTTTTTGGCAGTGTGTGTGAACATTATGAGATTGTTATATTTACATTTGGACTATTGTCTTCATCTTTGTTGTAGTTATCACAACATTTGAGCTATTGTGCCCTTCTGCCTTCATCAGATGTATATCAATCCAGGTAACCTACAGGGAATTTCCAAATTGAAGTCTTTATTTAATCTACGAAGAATAGATTGTTCTCATTCCACTTCCAATATCTTGTCTAGTTCTTATTTTTAGAACTGCTCAGTTATTGCTCTCCCATAACAGAGTATTGACCCTGTTTAAAAGTTAAAGCGCATAAAATTACAGGAGGGTGATTTGGCGGGATTACTAACTGGATAATAATTATTAAATTCTCACAAGAGTAGGTTGACAGAAGAAATTAAAAAATGCCATTTTTAAATTGTTTTAAAATAATAAAATGAATTTAAGAACCGTTCCATGGAGAATCAAACCCAGAATTAACTAGGCAAGCAAAACCAAGAATACATGATTAATGTGTTGTTTGAATTTCTTAGATCCTGAAAAATTAAAAGGATTTTGTTTACACTATGCTAACTATTCAGAATGTGTATGATCTTACAAATTATGCTATACAAGCAATAAGACATCTGGATTATGTTAATCCACTACACTGTGTATGTTTATGTTGAGTGCCTATGAAAACAATTATCTTCACAGAGAGATACCTAGGATGATTCTAAAGTAAACAAAAAAGTACTATGTTTTGTATTTTAACAGGTCTCCTAAGATTAAGACGTCAAATTTTGGCTGGGAAGTTGTCAATAAAAATGACAGCCTCAAGGTCAACAGACAGATGAAAAATTGGCCCAACAAGGAAGGTCACTAGAGATTCACCATGGTTGCATTTCTTACAGCTGGAGCAAAAACACTTAAAGTCGGAGATCTGGCCCAGCCAAGAGATATCAGCTTGGAGTGGTTTGGGATTGCTCATAAGAAAGTTGTCATTAAAAAGCACATCTGCAATTACTAGGCTGAAGTGAAAACGCAGACAGAAGCATGACAGAAAAATTGTGGAAGCATCGACTGACTTTGAAGAACTAAGGAAGAGTTGTTTAGTGTTTTTGATGTTTCCCAAATCACCATCCTGCAATAGAGAAATTGATTTTGCAGTAGATAATAGACATTTTATTCAACCAGTTTTTCTTTATATTCAATAAACCTGCTGTTAAAGTTTTCAACAGTGTTGTGCATTTTATTGAAACAGTTCTCATTCCAGCCTGATTCCAACATGTACTTGGTTGTAAAGAGACAAAAGTTTACCATGGTCACAAGCAAAAATTATAGACTTCACTGTCAATCCATAGGATTTTGTGAAACCTGAATCAACTTTATCAAGACAACATACTGGCTCTGACTGGGGAGGAAAAAAAAAGCAGGATGACCTGTAATGTTAGTATTATTCAACAAGCTAATGACTAAGAGGAAAAAGAGAAGAGACAGAACCTGGAGCAAGGGGAGTGTGGTGCATAAGATTGCAGAGCAATAGGTGTTGTTAGACGTGTCAATGAAAAAGGGTTGTCAACGTTTGTGTGGGTTATACCTGTTTCCAGTTAGTTCAAGTACACACTACGCAGTTCAGGGATTGAACTCACAGTTACTACGCTAACAAATTCATGAACCAATGCTTCAATCCTATTGTTTCGTAGATTGTGAGATTTTTTTCTCACATGTAAATGGAGTCCATCTTGGTTTTCTCTTGTTAGATTTTCAAAATCTATACAGTCCTTTGTGACGATGCCTTCTGCATGTCACTGTACTGTACATGTGATGACATCCAAGGTTGGCTATATGCGTATATACACCTGACTCTCTATGGTCACAGGTTTGGCTGTAATCGAATTCAACAAAGAATAACAACAAATTCTTTTCAAGACACTGATTTGGAAGTAGTGATCAATACAATTTCTCACTTAACCAGCAGTGTCCTTCTTTGAGGTGAATTGCTATCTTACTAACTTCCAGCCATAAAGAAAAGATCTTTACACTTGGTGCCTGACTGTCTCAGTGACTGCTGGTCCCTTTGTCTCGACTGACTGGGTCATTATATGTATTCTGGGGTCCCACCACCCCTATCTGTCCACTTGTGTTTCAGAAAAGGAGACCACCCATTCAGCTTTCGGGTGGTCAATTTTTCAAAGGATTCTTTTTTCAGGATTATCTAAAATTGCTAACAAATTTTTATGAAGACAAGGTTCCTGAAAACTCTGGTCTTTAAACTGACTTAAAAGATGGACTGGAGACGAGATTCCTAAGAACCCTCTGTTCATTAAATTTACTTAAAAGGGAAAAGAATCTATTTATCTCCTAAGGATGTGTGAGAAATCGTATTGTTATGCCCTTTATCTGTCATCCATCAAAAAGAAGCTTACACATTTTAAAATGAAACATTTTAGACAGACATAGAAAAAATCAAAGTGTTGATATTGATTGTAAATGCATAAACAGTCTTACCTGAAGCAAGTTCCGGGCCAACCTTGTCTTTCCAGTGTAAATTAAAATTAGAAGTTTATTAAACTCTTTGATTATTGCAGAACTCACAGGATGTTGTTTCAAATCAATGAATAAAGGGATTTTAGCCTCAGACATGCCTGTTGTTACTCCGCCCAAAAGTCCAGCTACTTGGTCTTGCCAACCACCACCAGTTGTTAAAAGCTGTTCCAGATAAATTATCTGAATCAAAAACAGTAGAAACTCCTGTATTTGTAATAACCGAACACTAACCCTGTTCAAATGTTTAATTGCTTGAAATTACATGATGGGGATTTGGAGGGGGATGACTAATTGGATAATAATTATTAAAATTCTCAGAAAAGTAGGTTGAATAGTTGAGAAAAAAAATGAAAAAAGGAACAAGTTAAGAATTATGTTTTAAATGAATTTAAGAATGGTTCCTAAAAGAAACAAAAAAGAATTACTAGCCAAAATTCAGTAAAATTGTGCAAAACTAAGGTTTCCCACCCTGTCCATCACATGATTGATGTGTTCAAATTTTCTAGTTCTGAGAAATTAAATTTTGGGTTTTGCTTACATTCATACTGTTGAAAACATATATATTCTTACAGAAAAGAGTGACCAAAATTCTTTTAAACAAAGAAAGGTTCATACCTAAAATCCCAAACTTAGGGTTTGTTTACATTCATACTATCCATTCAAAATGCATATTTTCTTACAGAAATGAATCATCAAAATTCTTTTAAACAAAGAAAGCCATCTGAGTTAAGCCTAAATCTCAAACTTGGGGTTTGTTTATATTGATGTTGTCTGCCCAAAACACCATCACATTACATTACAGCAAGAAAGGACAGAAAATTCTAAAACAAAGAAGGAGCGATGTGTGTATTAACAGATCCTCTAAGATTAAGATGGTCAGGGTTGAGAAATGAGTGATATCAATGTCAAATTTCAGGGTGGGGTAACATGGAAGATCGGGCCCAACAGAGTCATCAGAGCTTTGCTCTGGTCACCACCTCACTCTAACCCACATGCATTTCTGTGGCTCGAGGTCACACAAACTCATACATAACAGCAGTCTTGCTTCCACTAATTTTATACCAATTACTTTACATATTTCAGGGCTTTGTCTTTTACTGTCAATGGTCTCTCTGGAAATTTGTAAACTGGTGGTTTTTGTTTCACACCACGGAATTGCTTCAGAGTAGAATAAGACTGGTGCACTACTTCAGTTTTCTTTATGCTAAGTGTAAGACCAAAAGCTTTACATACAACAGAGAAATGATTTAGTAAATGTTGGGCCTCCTCATAGGATGTCACAACAAGAGCAGCAGCATCAGCAAACAACAAATAACAGATTATTTGTGTATGAAGGTGGGTCTTGGCTTTGAAGCGCTGATGATTGAAGAATCCACCAGTTGTTTGAAACTGAAACTTGACGCCACTCTCTGTGTCTGCAAATGCATATTTCAGCATCACTGAGAAGAAAAGTACAAACAGGACAGGGGCTATGACACCCCCTTGCTTGGTGCCATTCATGACATCATACCATCAAACATGATATTAGCTTTCATTCCTTCATGAAAGGAGATGATGACCGTTAGCATGTTTTCTGGAATACCAAGTTTCCTCAAGACTTGCCAAAGAGCCTCTCAATTCACAGTGTCAAAGGCCTTTGCCAAGTTCACAAACACCATATACAACTCCTGGTTCTTCCTGCAAATCATCTCTGCAGCATGACAAAGAGAAAATATCTTGTCAATGGTGACACAACCCGACCGAAAACCACACTGCGATTCAGGATAGATGTTATCAAGAAGGTGTATAATGATTCTGTTTAGAATCAGTCTAGCTAGGATTTTGCCTGCAATAAAAAGGAGTAATATCCTCCCCACCACGATTATCACAGACACTCCTGCTACCCTTGTTTTTGTAGAGATGTTTGATAGCTTGATGCAACTTTTCTACCAACTTTTGGCCACCATACTTCAGGTGGAATAGGATCCTTAGGAGTAGGTGATTTTCCAGATGAAATCTGCTTGATAGAGTCACTTACTTCTTGATAGGTAGGTTCAAAAGACAACTCTGGATTTTAATATTTGATGAGATGGCTTCCTCATCAGTAACTGAAGTGGTGTTTAACACAGTTTTGAAGTGCTCTTTCCAGTGATCCAAAATGTCTGAACTATCCATCAAGAGAGTTTCATCATCTGCCATGGAGATTAGAGCAACAACACTTTCTGAGGACCGAAAATGTTCTTGAGGTCAGCTTTTCTAAGCAGCCTTTACATCCTTTTCTATCAATGTGCTGACTTATGGGAAATGGTTCAGGCTTTTCAGACCACCAATGCTCTTTCATGACTCTGAGAGCTCGCACTGAGGAGCTGTGATACAGCTGTGTACTGTCTGCGAATGACATAATTAAGCTGTTGAAAAATATATTTCAATTGAACACTGTTGAGAGATAAGCTGATTCTATAAACAACAGCCACCTGCGCTAATGCAAAGCTCTTCAGTAAAATGAATTGGAGCCTTCTGATTGGCATTTGTTTACATTCGTAAAAACACTATGCTAGAATTAGCTGTTTCTCTCTGTTGAATGATGATATCTCAGTGGTAGAAACTCTGACTGACACCAAATTGGTCGGGTTTCGGTCCTGGCTTGAAGCGTTTGGATGTTTAGTCGCACTGAGGAGCTGTGATACAGCAAAACAGTACTGTCTGTGAAGCGAATGATATATATATATATATATATATATATATATATATATACACAAGAGGTTATTGAAGAAAAAGAAGGGAATCCTTGCAAAATCAATGTGCTGACTTATGGAAAATGGTTCAGGCTCTTTAGCATATATTAATCACATATTTTTATTTAGTTCCATAAGAGTTTTCATTTCTATGTTTATTTACAAGTGCAGAAAGAAATGCATTACACTCAAGGAGGTATGAAAATGATTTCTAAAGAGAGGTAAATATAAAAATCTATTACCAAATGTATAAGACTTCTTGAGTCAACCTTTTTCCCTGTAGCAGTGCAAATGGCTGCTATTACTGCCCCTGCCAAAATACTGCTGGTGCCTAATCCTAAAACAGTTATTAAAAGAAAAAAAAACATCATTCATGAAAAATATTTATAGTTCAGAATTTTCTTGAGAATAATTTAAATAATAATTTAAAAAAATGTTATTGCTATTAAAATATACGTAATGGAAGAAAGTAAAAAGAAAATATATAATTATTCTGGATGATAATTTGAAAAAAAAAAAGACAGTTCACTGGGTTTTGTTCCTCTTTTTCCTAAGCTCAAAGAATTTAAACAAATGTGCACTAGGACTAAAAAGATAGAAATATTGTAAACAGGGTTAAGATATACACATATGTTAATAATATATCAACCAGATCAGATTAAAACCTAACAGCCATTTCTTACTTAGGAGATTTAAATATGGTCTCTAAAACTTTCCAAATGCGAATGGTTTAAAACAAAAAACATACCAATATCTTCTTCATTTTTGAACTACTAATTATACTTTTTCTTCCTCCATTAAATATGTCTATTTTAACAGCAATAATAAAATTTTGTCCATCAAAGAAAATCTTTTTAAATAAAAATATACCTTTAATAAGGCGATTTTATTTAAAATAAAAAAAATTGTAATATCTCAAACATTTTTTATGGTTTTTGTGAATAATTTAAATTAAAAAATATATTTAGAAACTTTCTCATTAGTATTTTAGTACTTTAATTAAGATTTTTTAATGTTCTAATGAATATTTCAAATTGAGAAAATCTTTTCCCAATTTGAAATGATGAATGCTTTTAATTAGGAAAAGATTTTTTGAAAGCTTCTCATGTTTTATATTATGAAAAAAATGTTTTAAATTAAAACTAGATGAAAATATTTTAAAGGTTCTAATGAATATTTGAAATTGGAAAAATATTTTTGAAAATTTCTCGTGAATATTTTGAATTAGGAAAATATTTTCGTTTAAATTTCTCATAAAAAACTCATTCAATAATTATAAAATATTTGCTCATTTTTTGTTTATGGGAAATTGTACAAATTGTAAACAAGTGAATAATTGGTAAAAGAAATTTAAAGTACAGATTTTGTTTTTATTTACAATTTCACTTTGTACTCTGTAAAGTTTGATTTAGATTTTCATTTCTGATTGTATAAAAAAATTAACTAAATTCAAAGCATCTAAAGTTTTCTGATGTTGTGTGTACTTAGAACTCAAAATAACTTAAAGAATACATCTCTATAAAAGTATACATACCAAACAATATCTTTTAGATCACAATAAAGGTAGATAAAAAAATAAAATGACAAAATAAAGCACTAGTCATAAAAAGTATGGAATGAGAAAGAAAAATCAGCTAATAATAATAACAATACCCGATCCTTGAGGAAGGTTAGTCCAAGTATGAACCTCGAAGCCTCCTTGATATTTGGACATTAATTGTTCTTTTAATGACATAGAAGAAGAAAGAGTGATTGTCTCAGTACAAATAAAAGCTGCTTTGACTAATGCCCCTGTAGAAGAAAAAAAACAAACAAAAAAAAAAACCATAAATTATCAGTCATTTTAAAGGTCATGGTCACCTAAGCAGTGACCATGACTACTAAGTAGTGATTTAGTCCTCATTGGTGTTTCCTCTCTATTTAATCTAAGCTGAATAAATAACTGAAATGTTAGCTCTGTAGCTGCAAACTACCTAATTTTATTTTTCAAAAGTTTTGTCCATACCTATTAAATCAATACTTTATACAATATATTTAGTTTATAAATATAATAAAATTCCTTTTTAAACATTCTACAGTATTAATTATACTTTTCAAAATCAAATAAAACCAATGTTAAACTACAATAAAATGAAAAATTTACCTAAAAATTGACAAGTAGCTAAACACAAAGTTGCTTTTAACACTGTACATATTATGCATAAATTTTTTGTGAAAAAAATTGAAAAGTTTATGACTAGTTCTAGTAAAAATATTAGTAATGTTAATTCTTGAATAAAATACTTTATATTAAAAGTTAAAAAAAAATACTTGTCCTCTCAGAATTAGTTTGAAATTTTATCTTTATATTTTTTAATATAAAGATAAAATTTCAAACTAATTCTGAGAGGACAAGTATTTTTTTTTAACAAGAAAATCTTTTGCTTCTTGCACCAAATTTCTGAATTCCTTAACTCATAGATAATTAATAAAATTATTTCTACCTGATGAGTATGGATTAGTATAGTCCTCCATGTCCAACAAGTTCTGAATGACCAACTGACTGACTTCAGATACCAAAACAATCACAGGACTGAAAAGTTATAAGAAAATAAATCAGATTGAAATAAGAAATGACAGATTTTGATTCACATTCTAAACATTTTCTTTTTAACATATTTATTAATAATTCAATACAAATTGAATTTCATCCATTTTTTTCAAGTAGATATCAAAAGTCTTAACTCTATGTTTTCATTTTATATTTGTATGAATTCAAGTGGAGCTATGATTTCTTTCTTTGGGGAACAATGCTATTAGTAAATGAACGGTATAGTTTGAGAATGAAGATTTTAGGCAGGAGTTTGACAAATACAACATACAATATTAGGGGAATCTTAGAAATATCTTTGAAGTTTACTTAGAACTTTATTGCTTGTGTTATATTAAGTGTATGGTAGTAAGAGAAAGGAGTAATGAGGATTAGAGTGGAACAAATGTTTATTGTTGGTAGAGAGTACAGGAATATGGTCGGGTGTATGCATAGTGTCAGGAGTTGAACCATTTCTGTGACGGCTTGGCTGGGGTCACAGGATATGGTTGGTGCACATTCAATTGATGGCGGTTATGGTTGTAGGTTGCCTTGTCGGTTGGTCGACCTGTTGTGTTGAACTGGGGTGACATCAGATTGACGTGGTCTTGGTAGCCCTGTTCTGTGGAAGGGTGTTGACTGTGAAGGGAATGCTTTGTAAATGAGTCAAGGTAGACTGAGGTGATGATGGGTTTGGGAGGTCAGTTCTGTGGAATGGAGGTAGCTGCATTAACTGCGAAGGGAATGCCTTGTAAACCAGTGGAGGTATAGCTGTTCTGTGGAATGGAGGATGCTGCATCGACTGCAAAGGGAATGCTTTGTAGACAAGTCGAGGTCTGTTCTGTGGAGTGGATGCTGCTGGGGTTGACTGCAAAGGGAGTGGAATGGAGGTCACTGTGAAGGGAATGCCTTGTAAACGAGTCGAGGTAGGCCGAGGTGACAGCATGGGCTTGTGTTGATGAAGGCTTGTAGCTGGGAGGAATCGAGGTTGGGATGTTTTGAGTCAAAACTCGATAGCTGATCGTTACCACTTCCTGGTCAAGCCAGGAAGTGGGAACGATCATTGAAATGTATGGTCATGTTGAATGGTGGCAGTGGAGCCGGTGACAGCGGCAGTAATAGTGTGGTGGCCAGTTCGCAACTCTGTTGTCATGGTGATGGTAGCAGCAGCAAAATGTGTGCAATCAGGCAATTGTGTATAACTGAAAAAAAGTGGTCCTCAGAGCCTGCTTTTAAGCAGGCCTGGTAGTCCCAAGTGTTACTGGTGGGAATGTTTGTGATTGGCCACTGCTGGATTTCACTTTGAAGACCAGAAAATGACTTTTGTTATTTTGTCTTCTGCCTTTGTAGCCGTCACATCTGGCCATTGTGCAGAATGAGATCTAATCGTGATGGAGTATAACACTTGTGTGTTCAAATTCTTTAACAGTTGTTGATGGAAATAATTTTACTTTATTTTGTTGAAAACCAAACCACACATTTGACACAATTTAATTTTCATGTTTAATTTTGCCAAAATGCAGTAAAATCTACTGGAATTGACCAATGGAGTTTAGAATTTTTGAAGTTAAAACAAAGTTGGTTTTAAGTTGTGACACAACAGGCTAAATGTAGCAATTAGAATTATGAAGTTTTAAATTGTAAAATAAACAGTACAAAGTATTTCTGGGACTCAAAACCAGATTTAACTGTAAAATTACAGTTCATGCAAGTGTTTTCCTAGAAATCTTATGAATGTCTTGCAAATTAAATCTAAAATCTTAACAGAGTTATTCAAACTTGGTTGATAGTCAAAACATTTTCCACACATTTTTATTATTTACTCTGGCAATAATATCGATGGCTAGAATTTGCTGAAAATTTAGTGTTTTCTGGAATGTGAGATAAAGTCATAATTAATAATGAATATAGCATGAGAAAAATATTTTTCCTTATGAAGGTTACAAAAATTGGCTTTCTATAATTTAATGGTGAAATGAGGAAGTTACTGTCATGTGAGAACAATCAAATTGCTTGATCATTAAAATGTAACTAAGTGTAAGTTTTCAGTTTTATTTTCTAACTGTTATAAAATAAAATAAGACATATCTCGGCTGATTTACAGGCAAATAAACTAACGTACTCAAGAGCGAGAGCCGGATGAGAATGGGACAAGGCCCCGTCACAAAATGACCATTATCTTCGTTTATGCATGTTCCTGACGCACGCGTTCTGGTCGAAAAATAAAATAATATTTTAAAATGTTTCTATTTTTCGACCAATAAAAATGCTTCCCTCCTAATTATACTCGCGTCGTTTCTTGAGCCTGTTAAGCCATAAAAAAACTCCATAAAAGGGGTCACACGGAAGTACAACGGCAGTCAACAGGAGGCCAGGGAAGAGACCTGTCACGGTCAGGATGAGCAGTCAGCAGCAGCCAGCAGCAGTAGCGCCATGCAACCAGCGAGAACTCGTATGAGAGATCAACCCAGATCTTCAGCTGGCCTATGAACTATACCACAAGGTAGCTGTCCCAAATCCACACGTTCCTATTGAAATAAATCACGTAAATCTATTTCTACTGTTGTCGTATTTCTTTCTTGCAACCATATGCTTGTCTATAACATAACTGAGAACCATGATAGTCTTCAATTTTTTCAAAACTACCTTTTTATGCTGTTATAGTTTTCCAGTTATACATTGAAAATATTCTGGACTTATTTCTACAATATTTTTTTATTCATTAACTTTAAAGTAAATTTTTTGAAACTGTCCAGAATGCAATTTTGTCATCAACTTGAAATTTTGAGGATTTTTTTCTACAAATGCTCATATTTTTACATTTCAGTTTTTCTCTAAAATATTTTTTGTAAATGGTTAAACAGTTGGTTTAGTAGAGACAGCGAACTATTATGTTGGGTTTGCAACCATGGTTGGTCAATCTTTCTTAACTTGATTACTTTGTGAGCAAAAATAATTTGGAAAATCTCCACTTTTTGCGTCCTTAATATGATAAGTTCCTCTCACAAATTTGGTTGAGGAAATGGTGGAGGAGGTTGAATGTTTGGTTACCACTCCTGGCTGCTTCTCCCAGTGACAACTGCCATAAGGCAAATAATTGGCTGACTTATATTGAAGATTTCTTGATGTGTTTGGGGATTGGGATAACTGATTAATGACCCTCAAGTAGCAATCAATCACTTTCCATACCAATTTTTCTTGGTCAATCTTTTGTTCACTTCCAGCCATACTACTGTAATTTTTCACCATTAGGATGAGATGATGCTTGTTAAATTTGGATAATTAAAGTCTCTGCTGAAATCCTTCCCACCTGCCTTAATTCTAAATGTACTTTCTAAACTCAACACATTTTTTCTTTCAGTTCAGAGGTTCAGTAAACAAATTAATCTCTTGAATAAAGTGTCTGTAAATTATGATTAGCCGGACAGAAAAGTACATGTTCTGATTTCCATCAACTAGCAGACTTCCAGGTAAATTATTTAAATTAGTTTCTTTGTCAATTCTAGATTCTTTTCTCAAAATTCAATTTTTCTTTTCTTTCAAACCATATTTCAAAATAAAGAATTTTATTTGGTACAAACTAGATAACTTTAGAGTATTTGTAAAATTAATTTACCTATATCACTCTTCCAGGTTAATTCCATTTTGATTGATTACCAATTGTAGAATTCAATTACTTATAAAATCCACACTAGTAATAGTCAATATTTTAAACCACCATCCTACTATTTTCATAGTAGTGGAATTTAAATTGAGATACAGTATATGTCCATCCTCATTGGGAAAAAAGTGCAAATTTAGCTCTTCACATTGTGTGTGTGTGTGTACATTCTAAATTTTAAAATAACTTTCTCAGAATAAAACAGTTCAAAAAATCAGAAAAGAAACAAGAGACAAGTTATAAATTTTGAAATTCAAAATACTTAATGTGAGTTTCAGACCTTAAAATAGAATTCTGGAAATCTTGTAACAGCACTTTCATAAAAATCTAAAATTATATTTGTCAGCTATAATTTTTCTAATATTCTTTTATATCATTTGAAAGAGCAATTTATTAAACCTGTATATTTTCTCTCAAAAAGCTTTTTTTCATTAAGTTTTTATGGAAAATATTAATTTGAATGTCATAATAACTGCTTTTTCAGGTGAATTGTTGGAACATCTTAGTCATCCAAGTGTGAGGAGATAATAGTTGTTATGTTAGCGAAATGAAATTATTGTTGTCCCTGTTATATGCAGATAAATTTTCTGATAATTTCAGTGGAAATTATAAAGCTTCAGCCAAAATTAACAATAGCATCTAATTTTATATTCTTTTATGTAGCCACAAGATGAAGCACATTTAAATTGGTTGCTAAAATGTATCTAGGGTTTTCCTTTTTAAATGAACATTATTTCACTGTTATTCAAATAAAGCATATCTATCATAAAACAATCTACTCTCCTAGAATTCTTTCTGATAATATGCTTATTTCCTTTTGATAAGAAATAAAAAAAAATATGAAGAAAATTCTAAATATTTTAAAGAAATATCTGAAATGAGAAAGAAAAAGAAATTTATCAACTATATTATGAATACATTTGATGAAGAAGTTGGATAAAAAGAATCAAAAACCACACAATGAAAAAATACAACAAGAGAATGTTTTTAAATTTGTTTCCAAACTGAAATTTTTCAACTGCTGTAGTATTTCAATCATTATTTAGAAATTAACATTTGAATGTCATTTAACTTCAATTTAACCTCTGTATAAAATATTTTAGTATACTTTTATATTAATGAATTCATGAAACTTTGAATAAAACATTTAAAACTAATATTTTTAGGATTTTGACAAAAATATTCCAACAGAATTATGCTGGAATTAATTAACAATTGTTATAATGATATCATTTTTTGGTACTTGGCTAGCAAAAGAAATGTGCCACCTAATTGAAAATCAATTCATTTAATGTTTATTATGAAACTGTAAGTATTTGATAATATACTTTCAAGAGTTGTATCTGTGATCATTTCAAGACTTACAGAGCAAGTTGTTATATTCACATAGATAGTGTGTAGAAGATATGGGTCTGTATTAGAGTTTTGAATAAGACCAGAGCTACTAAAAATTAAACCAATTGCTTATTTCAATTGCCTGTGGCTGGTTTGTATTAAATTAAATGTTTTGAGAATTTTAAATAAAAATATCAAAAACGTGACTGGAGTAAGATATTTTTATTGGTATGCATACATAAACACAAAACAATAAAAATTAAAACCAGCAGATGTTACATTAAAATTAAATAAAGAAACTATATCATCAGCAAAAGGTGACCAGAAATGTATCTTTTTGAATAATAATTTTACAAGTATTGGTAGAAAAGATATAATTATTAATGGTTGCTAATAGATTATATAAAAGAATTAGAAATTTTGTTACAAGAAACAGTTATGAAAACACAAATAAAAAAAAATTATGTAAAAATGGATTTATGGTACAATTAGCAGTTATTTAGCTTTTAGAAATGCACATGATCTTTTAATAAGATCTTTTAATTCAAGTGTTATGCACTAATCACTGGAACAGTCAGTTTATTGATCTCACTTGATGGTATATGAATCAAAATGTGCTAAAAAGAATTTTTTATAAGTGAGTAGTATGTGAAACTGAATCCTCTATGTGGCAAAAAAACATTTTTATTGATTTTAAATGCATATACCTAATTTGTACATTAGTACATGCTTTGAAAACTATCCTTTGTTAAGTAAATAAAGTACAATGAATATTATTCAGAACTCTTTCTATTTTTTTATTCTAAAATGTTCTGCATAAAATTTTAAAAAACAAACTTCTGTTTGTGGTTATATATAAAAATGAGAAAAAGATCCAATTAAACAATGCATAATTATTGTTTCATGACATTATAGAACACATATTTTGACAATTCTTCTCAGACACTTACTACAACTTAATATTTTTTGAAAAATATACTTTTAACAATTTTATTCTCCGGAACAAATTATAAAATGTCATTTTTTTACTTTGGATGTAAAGATTATTTCAATATGTTTTTTAATATTTCCTATTCTAATGTTACAATCATTTTATTAAATGTTGCCTTTTATAATTGTGGATTTTCCTTTTTGATTGTTTAAAATACTTTCCATCATCATTATTCATTTATCACTAAAAGAATAGATAAAGGGAAGCAATTCGTACTTTTGCTAGTGGCTGGAAAGATATTTATTTTAACATTGACACCATTAAATAGGAGAGTGTTATTAAACAGATTGAAATCATTAAATTTAATAAAGGATAAAAAAAATTAGATTAAATGTTTTTTGAGATTTAAGGCATTATATGTTCTCCAACAATTTGATGTAAACACTAAAGAGGACTAATGTAAATTTTAAGTGTTGACTCTGTCCAATCATGTTAGTTCTCAGCTTGGTATCTATGCTGACACTACTAACTACTCCTGTCTTAATATTCTGATCAGTTTGATGACGTCAAGTTGGCAGCTGATCTCAAAAATTATCTACGATCTGTTGTTAAATGAAGAAAGGTGTCACTTGTTAATTTTAATGTCTCAAAAGCAAAATTGCTCTATTTTAATCATCTGAGAGAACCATTTTTAACTTTTCATCAGTATGGCTGATGCTAACCTCTCAGTTAATCTGAACAGTGATCAAAGTTTAAATGACTTTAATTTCTGGACAACTTGTATCAAATTAAATCTGAAGAACTGTAAATATTCTATTCTTCAATGATACATATTTTTAAACATCCATTTCTATCATGACTAAATGAAATGATATTTTTAATGAGTTTTTTTGCCATAAAATGATGGCATATGGCCCAGGACTAAGACAACATCTATATAGGTATTACCTATTTTAAAGTAGAAAGTTCCAATATACTTTTAAAAACCAATAAAGCTTATACAATTGTAAAAATTGTTCTAATTTCCAAAAATGTTAAAATTAAGGATGTATATTATGCTACTTATCTTTCATATTGAAACAGAGTGTATGCCATATTTATACAAAATCTGAGATTTGGGTATTTTGATACTGTGGTGAATGATGAGACTGAAGAAAATACCTTTGGGCAATTAAGGTTATATTCAACTCAAAAAGACACATGAGGTGTAAACAAAGATATTGATTTTAGAACTATTCTATGAAGGAGAATAATCTCTATCTATAAAAGGTAGGATATGTGCGTGTGTGTGTAACGAATGCACGGCTGCAATTTTCGACGGATTTGCACCAAAATTTACATGCACAGGCTCCAAGTTAGCGGGAAGGCCAAGACCAACCTTGAATTTCCTGATGTGGGCATATTGTGGGTTTACTTCCAGGAATTCCACCTCATCAACCAGTGGTTCATGCTTGTTATTCTGGGGACATCGTTTCACCAATATTTTACTGGGGTGACTTAGCCATGTGGGTAAGGTGGTCCCATTAGTTGATCGTCTGTTGAACTTGAATAGTTGTTCATGTGACATACAGTTACTTGCAGTGCACAACAATGAACAACTAGCATGTAAAGCTTCAGACAATGTGATTCTGAAAGGTTCTTGGTTTTTAGTGCTAGAAGTATTGACTGCCAGACGACACCATTGTATCTTTCTACTTTACCTTCTGGATTATAACTTAAGGATTAGTTCTACTAGTGACAACTCCATAATTGTATAGGAATGCTTTTGTTTCTTATGAAAGAAATGAGGATCCCTTGTCATTATGGATGTAAGCGGGCATGTCAAATATGGAGAATAAATTGGACATTACAGTTTTAGCTTCCATGTTTGGACATGAGTAGGCAAAAATGAACCTGGGAAATTCATTTATGATGGTTAACAGATACTTGTTGCGAGATGAAGAAGGTAGTGGATCCTTAAAGTCAATGCTCAGATGGTTAAAAGGTTGAGTGGCTTTGATTAGGTGTAGGTTAGATGGTTTGTGGAAATTTGGTTTTATGTTTGGAAGTTGGCTATCATCATGCAGATTTCTTCAACAGAATATGGTAAGTTTTTACTTCAAATGAAGTGTATCATTCTGGTTACACCTGGGTGACACAAGGATTCACGCAATCTTAACAGTTTGTTGTCAGAGAAGGTAGCACAACTGGTTCATGTGAGAGTGTCCACTGCCACATTCTCTTTACCTTCACGGTACTGGATGTCAAAACTAAAAGAAGCAAGATTGATTCTCCAGTGCAGAATTTTCTCATTTTTTATTTTCCCATGATTTTGTGCATCAAACATAAATTGTATAGACTTCTGGTTAATTTTTAAAATGAAGTGTCTACCAATTAGGAGGTGCCTCCATTTCTCAACAGCATCAACTGTTGCAAGGACCTCCTTTTCTACCGGTGCATAGTTTAACTCACTGCCTTGAAGTGATCTTGAATGAAAGGCAACTGGTTGATTGTCCTGACTGAGTACTGCTGACACAGAGTTGTGTGATGCATCAGTTTCTATGACAAATATCAGATTATTACTGATTGCAGCCAGGCTGGTATCTACCAGGTTAGATTTTAGTGTCTGGAAAGCTAACAAAGCCTCCCCTGATAGTGGAAAAATATGTGTTGATTTTAATTTTTGATTTTGTCAAAAAATTTCTTGATCTATCTTGCATAATATGCAAACATTCCAATTATACATTATAAGGACTTTGGGTTTTGGGGAGCAGGTAGTTCCATTAATGCTCGCAGACGCTCTGGGTTGGGCTTGATAATCCCTTCGTATATGTGATATCCCAAGTGATCAATTGTCTGGGCAGAGTATTTGCATTTCTCTTCATTGTATGTCCACTTGTCCAGTTTGGCAGCCGTTTGGAAATGTTGAAGGATGACATCATGTTTTTCCAAAGTGGTGCCACAGATTATTAGATTGTCAACATAGGCATATGTATCCTGTAGATCATAATTCCTGATAAATTCATCCATCTTTCTTTGGAAACAAGCAGTCCCATTGGTCACACCAAATGGCATCCTGGTAAATTGGTAGAGCTGACCCCCAGATTGGAAAGCTGTTTAAAGCCTGTCATCAGGATGCAGTGGGATTTGGTGATATGCACTTTTTAAATCTACTGTGCTGAAGTACTTGTACAGGGCTAGCTGGTTGACAGTACTTTCAATGTTGGGCATTGGGTATGCATCTAGCAGTGTATATTTGTTGACTGTCTGAAAATAAGCAATGACCATTCCCTTTCTATGGTTTCCATTTTCTTTCATAAATAATGTTTGTGCCCTTCATGGTGATAGGCTTAGTTCAATGATTCCTTCTTTTAGCAAATGTTGCATC
Organism: Acanthosepion pharaonis; assembly: GCA_903632075.3. NCBI lineage: Eukaryota > Metazoa > Mollusca > Cephalopoda > Sepiida > Sepiidae > Acanthosepion > Acanthosepion pharaonis. The sequence goes on from CAHIKZ030002373.1 coordinate 169,608, forward strand.
TCTGAATCAATGAAGTGTTGGTCTGGTCTTGAAAATTTTTGTGGTTTGTTTGCAATGGGTTTGCAATTTGTAGATAAATTAGCAAATGAGGTCGGAGTGTTGACATTAATAGCTGTAAGGGTGCAAAAGGTTAATGTTGGTTTGCTACCATCATACACTTTTGTGCTGCTCTTGAAAATCAGTTCCATGGATTATATCAGTACACAAATCACTAATTACATTTAGATGAACATTTGTGTACTTATGTCCAAGAAGGCTGAGGTCCACAATACAATATCCTGAAAATTCTGTGATCTGTGTTCTTGCAGCTATGCGGATTGATCTCGAGCTCGTATATTGTTTCAATTTAAGCCTTTTGGCAACATTTTGATTTATGAAGCTTCTTTCAGTGCTTACACTGTCAATTAGGGCTTTCAGTTTTTGTCCTTTCATGAGTATATTAGTGGATACTTTAAAATACAGATTCAGTAGCAGCAGAATAAATAATTGAATGTGTGGGGCTGTTATAGATCAATATTGTGTGAACTGCGTGGACATATTGCAGTTGACTGAGTACTGGACTTGCTTGATTGAGTGGCACATTTTTGCAAAATATCTGGATTGGGAACATTTATGGCAGGTCACTTGCCTTTTCAGGACATTTTCTTCATGGGTGATGTAAATTTCCACAAAACCAACATTGTTATTTTATCGCGGCTAATGTGGCTTTTGCAGGTGGTTCCTCTTCTTTGGCAGCTGCACCCATGGTCGGTGTGGATGGATTCTGTTGCATTTCAACACCATTTTTTTGTGCAAGGTTGAGAGAACGAGCCTGGCTATAAGCATTCTGCAAGTCCAACATTCTATTCTCGAGTCTCTGTCGAATAAGATTAGTGTCCAGACCATTGATGAATGCATCACAAATGGATTCCTCTCGGTAGGCTTCTGCAGTTTGTAGTTGCAGTCTTTAGACAACTCATGCAATGGTCGATTGATTCTGGCAACGACTTGCGAGGAGTTGACATGCAAAAATCTCATTCATTGTCTTAACATAAATATTTTATAAGTACCAAAATTTACTTTTAGCAGCTATTTGTATTTTTTCCTTTGGCTTGAATTTGTATCAAAATTACAGCTTTAAATGTAGTCATTTTAGTCCGGTCTATGAAGGAGAATAACTTATTAAAGATAACTATAATTTATATTATTTTATCACAGATACTTTCTGAATAGTGGATACACTACTATAATTATTTAGAAAATGAGTGCTAAGAAAATTTTCTACAGTCTTCTTTAGCGTGCCAAATTACAAATTTAAAAATTGGGGTGACTCCTTGATTTTTTTCCGGTTTTAATTTACTTTCTCCATTTTGAATAATTCACAAAAGGTTGAGAATTGCAGGATATATGATAAGGTGTTAATTCTTCAGCTTTAATATAAATATATATAATTGTATGTTAGCATGTATTTACACTTGTATATCAACTATATACTGACATAATGGTTTTTATTAATCACAATAGCAAAACTAAGCAACATTGAGTATTGTGTCATTTTCAAATACCTGAGAGAACAAAGAATAACTTTCCAGCAAATGTCTATTAAATAAACAGAAAATGAATTTGGTAGACAACTTTGGATCCTGCAGAAAAATTTAATAATTTAATAATTGTCTTCCAAAGAAAAAAATGAAATCAAATGTGATCCATTAGTTGGAAAAGTGACCACAGTATTTTTTAAATGAACTAAACTTATTGCAAATTAAAAACAGTAGTCAGATGCATATGGTGTTCATTTAACCAAATTGATATTTTTATTAAAATATTAAAAAAGGGATTAGAACAATTTCTATTCACTTAAAAAATAGTTAAAAAAAATGAAAAATAAAGAAAACTCACTTTTTAATTCTTTTAACTTTGGCTCCAATTGGTTTCTGGTAAAAATAAAAAAAAATATAATTGTCAATCTTCATTTATTCAGTAATTTGTGTGAGCACAGTCAACATGCCCTATTATTGTTATTATTATTATTATTCACTTTAATAGGCATTTTTGTCAGCCTCCTCTTAATGCCACGTCATTTCTTATTTAAAGAATATATAATTCCTTGTTTGATATTTTTTCTCTCTTGGTTATCTGTAGCAAGAGCTCTCAACCATAACTGCATATATTTTTCTAACAGAGTTACTGGTATGGATTTTATCAGTAAATGCATTAATACCTGGTGGCTGTAATGATATAATCTTAATTATATCCCTTTGACTGTCATTATGTTAAAAAAGTGAGCTTTGTCAATTATCCTTAAAACAGTATAGAAAATATGGTTGACTTATTTTAAACATATGGTGTTTGTTGCTTTGTACAAAGCATATTTAATTGTTGGCAGTGGTAAATTCTGCAGAAAACTTAACCAAAGGAGAAACTGAAAAAAAAGGAAGGAACAATGTCTGGGAAGAGTCTGAAATCGTTATGGAAAAGTCATCAGAATTCTCTACAGAAAATTAATGATTTGGTATGCAAGGAGATGATACTCACATATTTCAACCCTAGGCTGTCAAATAATAGAAAGAAGTCATTGACATTGAAATTGATTTTGTTCAATTTTCATCTGAGAGGTTGACAAAGCATAATGTGCTGATCAAAGTATGTGCAATTTGAGAGATCTATGAGGATGGCCTGACTCATTCAAAGTAAACACAAGAATGCAGCAATGGATGATCTACCACTTCGTCCCCAGCCCCTCAACCTCCGGCGTCTTCCTCTTTGGGTTGAGGTGTCCACTCGGTCCGAACCGAACTTAGGTGTAACTGGCCGTACGCTCCCTGAGTACCCGTAGATTATTTCCACTGGTCAAGTCCCGCTTGCTCCCCACGCTGTGTTAGTTTTTAGATCCAGTAAGCGGCGTGTGTTGTCCATACGTTCACGGTCGACTGGGGGTGTGGACACGGCTGTGAGAGTTGGTGGTAGGAAGTTTAGAATGTGGCAAAATAAAACAAGAAATAATATCTGCAGAAGCCAGACAACAATATTGACGTCTTTTATATGAGAAGATAACATCAGAACAGAGGTTACAGGGTGAATGAAAACATTTAACATAAATGAGAAAAGAAAAAGACACAATGCATCCAACGAATTCCCAACAGAGAGAGGGTTTGTGTGTGATAAACGCGTATTGAATCGCCTGGGGTAGGTTTATGACTAGTAGTCCAGTCTCATACAGACTTCTCAGAACAGGGGGAAGTCTTCCTTCTCTAATTCTCCCACAAATCTCTCGTGACTCTCTCGACGATGGTCTCATTCTCTGAGTCTCTCTCCCGCCTTTTTCTAGCACCATGACCCGTAATAGTCGCCTGCGGGTGCTCATGCACATGACGACGATGTGCCGACCGATCCCATCTCTCTCTCCTATCTGGCCTCTTCTGTCTCACTCGACCATCTGCTTCTCTCTCCAGCATAACTACGCTGGTTTATATAGATAAATCTGTTTGATCATGAATCAACCCTTGGCCCAGCATGCGATTATCATGAGTGCCAAAAACTATCCCTTGACATGTAAACCGATTCTCCAATTATTTACCATGAGTTCTTCTCGCTTTCCCAAAATTATACTTTGGGATATCTAAACATTGATTCAACCTTTTAATCAAAACAAATACTGTTAAACAAAACCAAATATCTCGTAGCCTAAGTAAGCTCTATTTCAATTTTTAACCGATAAATTTTATTTAGATCATTTTTTCATTGTTTTTTTTTCTAATGACCCAGATTTAAAACATCGCCTCCTGCCTGAGATTGTGTTTCTCATCGGTAAACACACATCTTAAACCAAATTGTACTTTGATATATAAATACCATTTCCACTTCCAGTCAATAAAAGTTATATTTGCATGTGTGCATTCATGTGATGTGTGTATGTGTATACCTCTCTCTGTTACAATGAAATGATTATTGAAATAGGAATTTTGCTTAAAGGACACTGCATCATGATTTGAAAATCCATGCAAGAGGATATATAGCACAAAATCAATTCCAGTCACCAAGGAGCAGAGAAATGCAAGCTTAAAGAAAAAGGCTAGTGTGTTCTGGAGTGGCATCAACAGTTATATCGTTAAAAAATGGTACAACCAGGGCTTTACGCTCTCCACTATTTTTGGAGCTGCTCACACTCCTGCTCCCATACCCAAAATTGAAGCTGGCTCCCTGTTTTCAAAAACGAGCCGCTCTAGCTCCAACTCCATTAAAAACTGAAAATCATGGTGTCCAGAAAAAAAAACCTACAACAATAATAGAACTGTACTTGCAGAAAGCAGGTTTAGGGGGCTAGGCCTCCTTCCCCAATATTTTTTTGTAAAGTATTATTAAAATAATAATTTGAAAAGTAGATACAAGAACTTATCTTTAATGTAGATAAATCGATTTTACATATTTAAAAATATTTTAAAATATCCAGAAAGTATGGCTCTGATATTGTTGCAGTGGTGCCTGGAAAATTCAGTAACAGAAAATTCAGTAATAAACCAAATCTTCCATTACTGAATTTTCCGGGCACCAGACATTTGGCATAAAAGTTCAATTTTATGAATTTTGAAAAATTCAGTAAAGGAAAATTTGGTAATTTTGAAAAGGTAGGAAAATTCGGTAACAATTTGATTGAAAATTTGATTTTACAGCCATTCTGGAGTTGGAATTCCTCATCCCCCTCCTCTATATTTTTATATAACTGAGAATTGTGGAATCCAGATAAAACCCCAGTACAATGGCAGGGCTGTACTTGCAGAAGAGAGTGCTTAGGAGCCTAGGCCTGCTTCCCCAATATTTAAAAAAAAAAAGTATTATTACCTATGGGGAAGTGTAGAAAAACCCCACTACAACAATATCAGGCTGTAATGCCCAGATCAGTGGAATTTAAGGAGGGGGGGGTAGCCCCCCCCCACACCAATATTTTTAAATAAATATTTTTTAAATGAGTAATTACTATACTCTATTGTTTTTAAGCAAATAAAATCAATTTATCTAAGTTAAAGTTAAGTACTTGTACCTTATTTTCAAATTATTATTATAATAAAAAAGTAGTAAATAAATTAAATTTTATAGTTATTTCTTTTTAAAAAAGCAAGAACTATATAGCCTCTTTTTTCTACAACTTTTCTTTCAATTTGCAATCAACTTTTATTTCATAGTTACCAAATTTTCCTACCTTGTCAAAATTACTGAATTTTCTGGGCACCCAATTTTTATATACGTTAAAAAGTAAATTAGAATTTTATTTCAGGACAAAAAGTATCATTTCTGACCAAGAATCAATTTTATTTGGACGAATATCGAGAGAAATAGGCAAGAAAATTCAACGGAAGTTATTTACCTGTAAAGATTTCAATTATTTTTTAATAACTTTCTTATAATAATAATAATAATAATAAGTAATAATGGCAAAATTGTGTACAAAAGTAAATTGTCAGTAAATCAAAAAGAAAACATTGGTTTTATTCATTCAGCAATGAAAATTTGTCATAAAAACAAAAAATTTCTTCCCCCACCTTAATACCTACAGACAGAATTTATATTCCCTCTCTTTCACTGGCACTCACACATCACTAGGTGTCAAAGTCACTTGCCTCTTTACCAAAACCGAGTAGAAGTTGAAATAGCTTCCATTTTGATGTGTAACTAAAACACACACACTTTCTCAGTCTCTCTCTCATACATTTAGCACAGACATAATAATAATCACTCAAAGAGTTTAGCCCAGATTTTCCTTCCTTTTCTTTTTTATTGTAGAATACAAACTAATGTTTAAAAAAAATTCAAATAATTCTGGAGCAAGGAGCAAAGAGCTCTTTAATTCCAAATAGAGCTGCTCATGCTCTACTCCAGTTGAATATCAAATGAGACTTCTTTGCTTTTTGGAGGGCTCTGTAAAGCCCTCAGTTTCAACAATGTGGCATATTCCAGGAACATCAAATGGAGCAGTGTTGAAACCTTTATGCTACATGAAATTCCACTAAGAACATGACAAATTGTGTCTACTAACTTATATCATTTTGGTGGACATGACTTTCTTTTGGTTGTTGATTATTATTCAAAATACTAATTTTTGTGCAAGCTGACTGAATTTTCAATTCAAAAGGTTGTAAAGCTGATGAAGCAATTATTTGGAGAATTGGGAGCCCCAGAAAGAGGCATAAGCAAAAGTGGACCCCATTATAATTTTAGTGCATATAACAAGTTCCCCAAATAGTGTTAGTTTGAACCTCACAAATCATACCCGAAATACCCACAATTATATGGTCTTGCAGAATGTTGCTTACAGTTAGTTAAATCTGCCATGTAGAAAGCTATACCGAGCAACCAAAATGATCTTACTGTCTCTACCAGAGGCAATCTCTACAGAAAATGTACTATGACCAACATATATGCCTCAGTGCTGGACAGTGTGTCTGAGTACAAAATCAAAATATTAAATAATAGTTTAGCAGACTATTATTTTTTAGTGGAAGTGTATCTTGGCTCTGACTTCTGGAGGTTGACCTTTGGGGTCAGATGCAAACCAAAATAAGGAAGTCGATTTTGATTGGCTGAGCTAGATAGAGAAAGATTTTTCAGCAAGCTGTTTCTTACCCGTTTAATAAAAATAGTTAAGTTAAAATTCTCCATGTGTGATGTCTTTCTTTGCTGACACAAAACATTTAGTGATTTTTTGTCAAATTGGTAACATTGACCAGACCCTCCCAACATGGAAGGAATCAGGCACAGAATAAGGGTTACAATATAATGTGGAAATGTTCAGAGTTATGGGAGACTCAACTAGGAGAATAAGAAAAACAAAAAGAAAATGTAATCAAGATATAAGGACAGGAAAAAAGAAACTGGAAGTACGATGTTCCACTACTCACTCACATCTAAGCAAGAAACCAAAATAAGAAGCAATGATGGGAAAAAAAATAAAAAAGTGTAAGGGAACAGATCTTGATGGACAGACAAGAAAAAAAGTTATGAAAAAAAGGACAAATAGAGAAAAAAAGAAAGAAAGGAACACTGTATGAACAGTGAACATCTACACTTACGCATACACACTGATGCGACAATGTCAATTTTGGTGAAACATTTTAGTGAGAGATTGATTCATTGTTGTTTCATTTTATCTTTTTACAAAAGTTTAGAACCATGTGTGAAAATCTATTGTTTATTTTGATTAGCACACTTTAATATTTTGCGTGCATACAAATGTTTTATTTTAGAATTATTTTGTTAATTGTAATTAACTGATTGTTTTGTTCATTTTTGTAGCAGTGTGTGGATTTTTTTAATTTAAGAGCCATGTGTGTGTCCTTTTGCCTTTATTGGTTGAATAATTAAGTTGTTAATTGGTGAATTTTTCAAGTTGATTTTTGTACAAAAATTAAGTTAATTGTTTATCGGAATAAGTAGATTCAGATTGCATAGTTTCAGATTTCTGAATGTGCTTGGATCTGTGTCCTGGGGTGAAATTGTCACACCTGGCTATGTAGATAGGGAAACCGGACAATGTTAGGAGTAGAATGGGAGCTGTAAGCTGTGAAGTATTCATAGAGAATGAGTGACTTTTGGAGGTTGACCTTCGAGGTCAGATGCAAGCCAAAATAAGGAAGTCAATTTTGATTGCCTGAGCTAGTGCAGGAATGATAGATAGAGAAAGATTTTTCAGGGAGTTGGTTCTTACACATCAAATAATATACACGTGTTCTCTTTAGTGTCTGATTTTGGTTTGATTTGGTTTATTTAGTTTAATGGCATATCCACCTCAAAGGGTTATTTAATACCAACAAGAATTTTCGGATAGGTTTGTATGAACAGAGTATGTATTCTTTGTAAGGAATCATTTTGTAGATCAGGTTTCATTGAAATATTTTGTAAAGGGTGATTTTGTCGAGAGTCTGGTAATAATTTTTTCTTTAAAAATTGGTTACAAAACAATGTAGGTAAGCAGATTTTGTAAACAGTTTTTTTTTGTTTTTTATATTTTCCTGTAGAGCCCAATTTTTTAATGAAATTTATGATGTTACTTGGATTGGTATTATCAAATAGATCCTTTAAGTTATCCGATTTGTAGAGTCTGTTTCAGGTTTGCTGGAAGTTACAGCAATTTAGTAGAATGTGTTTAACGGTATATGGTTTCTGGCATGGGACACATATTGGTGCTTCCTCATTTTTTAGTAGATGTTGGGTTATGTATGTGTCCTATATGGAGTCTAACCACCTCTTCTCTTCTTATCTTTCTGTAATTTGACTGTCTTTCACTGATGATTGGTTGGATGTAGAGTAGTTTGTTGTTTAAACAGTTGTTCTATAATTGCTGCCATTTTTCTTTAATGTTCCTGTTTATGGTGGGTCGGAAGTCAGTGTGTGGCACCTTTACATTTGAGAGGGCTATGTTCAGTGATTCCTTTGCCATTTTGTCATCATTACCAATTCTTTTTATGCCAATATGGCTCAGTATCCAGCATAGGACTATTACAGCATCTTTTTTCTTATAAACAGAGTTAATCCTATTTAATAATTTATTTATTAGGGGGTTTCCCAGGTCTTTATTCTTCAGAGCTGTAAGTACAGATAGTGAATTTGAGAAAATGATGACTATCTGGCCCACTGGATTCTATAATATCTAAAGCCAAGAGTATGGCTGAGGCTTCTGCACTGAAGATTGAGGCTTTGTCAGGCTATCTTTTCTGTATTGTTATGTTGCAGAGCATCCAACTATATCCAACATTTTAGAGCCATCAGTGTATATATGCTTATGATCTGAGTGAGCTTGGAGAACATTATAGATTTCTTTCATGTAATCAGATGTTAGAATTAATTTTATGGTATTTAGTAAAATTTAGCAGAATTGTAGGGTATTACATTAACCAGGGTGGGTTTTTTGAGTTGGTGGTTGGATTTATTTGTGTTTTGCTGATGAGATTTTTCATGTAAAGGCTTGATAGCACTTTCTTTTTTATTAAATAGGTTTTTGTATTTAGGGTTGAAGGTACACTGGGTTAGTTGGACAGGATTTGAGTTTTAGATAATATTGTAGTGCCAGTTTTTCTCATCTCAATTTTAATGGTACCTCATGGACTTTAGCATATAAATTTTTATGGGTGATGTTTTGAAGGCACCCAGAACCATTTTTAATCCTGCATGGTGGATGGCGTCAAGGGTTTTTAGATAGGATTTCTGGGTCAACCCATATATGAAACATCCTTAGTCCAATTTAGTTCATATTAGAGTTCTATATAATTTTAGGATTGATATGCAATCTGCTCGCCAGTCAGTGTTGGTTACAACATGTAGTAATTGTAATGCTTTGAAGTATTTCTATTTTATGTATTTTAAGTGAGGGCTGAAAGTAAGTTTTTTATCAAAAAGGATTCCCAGAAATTTATGTTGGTCAATCATTTAAATTTCTGTTCCTTCAAGTTAGATCATTGTGCATTTTTTTCAGATTGCAGAACTGGATACACTTTGTTTTGGTTGTGGAGAATTTGAAACTGTTTTTGATAATCCATTGGTTTAATTTATTTAGGCACAGTTGCAGTTGTTATTCTGCAGTTCACATATTTTTTGATCTGTAGCAGATCAAAAGGTCATCTATATATAATGAGCCATTGACTCCTTGATTCAAGCAATTAACAATGTTGTTAATTTTTATATTAAAAGAGTGATGGACAGGATGCAACCTTGTGGAACTCCTTGGATTTTTGAGTCCAAGGGATTTGATCCTACCCAAATTTTGAAACTTCTGACAAAAAGTTATTTATCAAATTGGGTAACCTGCCCTTGAATCCCAGATTGTACAGCTCTTTCATTATCGCATGTCTCCAAGTTGTCTCATAAGACTTTTCTAGATCAAAGAAAATAGCTATTGCATGTTCTTTTTAATAAAGGCCTCTCTAATGAAAATTTCTAGGTGGATTATGTTGGCTATGGTGCTTCTTTTATTTTGGAATCCACTTTGCAGATGGTTAAATAAAACATTAGTTTTGAGGTACCAGTTCAATATTTATTTACTATTCTTTCTAGGGTTCTGCATATGCAACTTGTCAATATTATGGGTTGGAAGTTTTTTTGTCTGATTTGTCTTTATCTGGTTTGGTATAGGGATTACAGTAGTTTGTTTCCAGCTATTTAGTAGTTTTCCCTTAGAGTCTTGTTCATCTATGCCCATTTCTCTTGGTTTTTCAGTGACTGTTCCCTTGTTTGAGATAGGATACAGTCTTGTTCATCTATGCCCATTTCTATGGTTTTTCAGTGACTGTTCCCTTGTTTGAGATAGGATACAGTCTTGTTCATCTATGCCCATTTCTCTTGGTTTTTCAGTGACTGTTCCCTTGTTTGAGATAGGATACAGTCTTGTTCATCTATGCCCATTTCTCTTGGTTTTTCAGTGACTGTTCCCTTGTTTGAGATAGGATACAGTCTTGTTCATCTATGCCCATTTCTCTTGGTTTTTCAGTGACTGTTCCCTTGTTTGAGATAGGATAGAGTCTAGTTCATCTATGCCCATTTTTTGGTTTTTCAGTGACTGTTCCCTTGTTTGAGATAGGATACAGTCTTGTTCATCTATGCCCATTTCTCTTGGTTTTTCAGTGACTATTCCCTGGTTTGAGATAGAATAGAGTCTTGTTCATCTATGCCCGTTTCTCTTGGTTTTTCAGTGACTGTTCCCTTGTTTGAGATAGGATAGAGTCTTGTTCATCTATGCCCGTTTCTCTTGGTTTTTCAGTTACTGTTCCCTTGTTTGAGATAGGATACAGTCTTGTTCTTCTATGCCCATTTCTCTTGGTTTTTCAGTGACTGTTCCCTTGTTTGAGATAGGATACAGTCTTGTTCATCTATGCCCATTTCTCTTGGTTTTTCAGTGACTGTTCCCTTGTTTGAGATAGGATACAGTCTTGTTCATCTATGCCCATTTCTTTTGGTTTTTCTGTGACTGTTCCCTTGTTTGAGATAGGATAGAGTCTTGTTCATCTATGCCCATTTCTCTTGGTTTCTCAGTGACTGTTCGTTGTTTGAGATAGGATAGAGTCTTGTTCATCTATGCCCATTTCTCTTGGTTTTTCAGTGACTGTTCCCTTGTTTGAGATAGGATACAGTCTTGTTGATCTATGCCCATTTCTGTTGGTTTTTCAGTGACTGTTCCCTTGTTTGAGATAGGATAGAGTCTTGTTCATCTATGCCCATTTCTCTTGGTTTTTCAGTGACTGTTCCCTTGTTTGAGATAGGATAGAGTCTTGTTCATCTATGCCCATGTCTCTTGGTTTTTCAGTGACTGTTCCCTTGTTTGAAATAGGATAGAGTCTTGTTCATCTATGCCCGTTTCTCTTGGTTTTTCAGTGACTGTTCCCTTGTTTGAGATAGGATAGAGTCTTGTTCATCTATGCCCATTTCTCTTGGTTTTTCAGTGACTGTTCCCTTGTTTGAGATAGGATACAGTCTTGTTCATCTATGCCCATTTCTCTTGGTTTTTCAGTGACTTCCCTTGTTTGAGATAGGATAGAGTCTTGTTCATCTATGCCCATTTCTCTTGGTATTTCAGTGACTGTTCCCTTGTTTGAGATAGGATACAGTCTTGTTCATCTACGCCCATTTCTTTTGGTTTTTCAGTGACTGTTTCCTTGTTTGAGATAGGATACAGTCTAGTTCATCTATGCCCATTTCTCATGGTTTTTCAGTGACTGTTCCTTGTTTGAGATAGGATAGAGTCTTGTTCATCTATGCCCGTTTCTCTTGGTTTTTCAGTGATTGTTCCCTTGTTGGAGATAGGATACAGTCTTATTCATCTACGCCCATTTCTTTTGGTTTTTCAGTGACTGTTCCCTTGTTTGAGATAGGATACAGTCTTGTTCATCTACGCCCATTTCTTTTGGTTTTTCAGTGACTGTTCCCTTGTTTGAGATAGGATAGAGTCTTGTTCATCTATGCTCTTTACTTTTGGTTTTTCAGTGACTGTTCCCTTGTTTGAGATAGAATACAGTCTTGTTCATCTACGCCCATTTCTCTTGGTTTTCAATGACTGTTCCCTTGTTTGAGATAGGATACAGTCTTGTTCATCTATGCCCATTTCTTTTGGTTTTTCAGTGACTGTTCCCTTGTTGGAGATAGGATACAGTCTTGTTCATCTACGCCCATTTCTTTTGGTTTTTCAGTGACTGTTCCCTTGTTTGAGATAGGATAGAGTCTTGTTTATCTATGCCCATTTCTATTGGTTTTTCAGTAACTGTTTTCTTGTTTGAGATAGGATACAGTCTTGTTCATCTATGCCCATTTCTCTTGGTTTTTCAGTGACTGTTCCCTTGTTGGAGATAGGATACTGTCTTGTTCATCTATGCCCATTTCTTTTGGTTTTTCAGTGACTGTTCCCATGTTTGAGATAGGATACAGTCTTGTTCATCTATGCCCGTTTCTCTTGGTTTTTCAGTGACTGTTCCCTTGTTTGAGATAGGATACAGTCTTGTTCATCTATGCCCCTTTCTCTTGGTTTTTCAGTGACTGTTCCCTTGTTTGAGATAGGATACAGTCTTGTTCATCTATGCCCATTACTCTTGGTATTTCAGTGACTGTTCCCTTGTTTGAGATAGGATAGAGTCTTGTTAATCTATGCCCGTTTCTCTTGGTTTTTCAGTGACTGTTCCCTTGTTTGAGATAGGATAGAGTCTTGTTCATCTATGCCCCTTTCTCTTGGTTTTTCAGTGACTGTTCCCTTGTTTGAGATAGGATACATTCTTGTTCATCTATGCCCATTTCTTTTGGATTTTCATTGACTGTTCCCTTGTTTGAGATAGGATACATTCTTGTTTATCTATGCATATTTCTCTTGGTTTTTCAGTGACTGTTCCCTTGTTTGAGATAGGATAGAGTCTTGTTCATCTATGCATATTTCTCTTGGTTTTTCAGTGATTGTTCCCTTGTTTGAGATAGGATACAGTCTTGTTCATCTATGCATATTTCTCTTGGTTTTTCAGTGACAGTTCCCTTGTTTGAGATAGGATAGAGTCTTGTTCATCTATGGGCATTTCTCTTGGTTTTTCAGTGACTGTTCCCTTGTTTGAGATAGGATAGAGTCTTGTTCATCTATGCATATTTCTCTTGGTTTTTTCAGTGATTGTTCCTTGTTTGAGATAGGATACAGTCTTGTTCATCTATGCATATTTTCTTGGTTTTTCAGTGACTGTTCCTTGTTTGAGATAGGATAGAGTCTTGTTCATCTATGCCCATTTCTCTTGGTTTTTCAGTGACTGTTCCTTGTTTGAGATAGGATACAGTCTTGTTCATTCATGCACATTTCTCTTGGTTTTTCAGTGACTGTTCCTTGTTTGAGATAGGATACAGTCTTGTTCATCTATGCATATTTCTCTTGGTTTTTCAGTGACTGTTCCCTTGTTTGAGATAGGATAGAGTCTTGTTCATCTATGCCCATTTCTCTTGGTTTTTCAGTGACTGTTCCCTTGTTTGAGATAGGATACAGTCTTGTTCATCTATGCATATTTCTCTTGGTTTTTCAGTGACTGTTCCCTTGTTTGATTTAGGATAGAGTCTTGTTCATCTATGCACATTTCTCTTGGTTTTTCAGTGACTGTTCCCTTGTTTGAGATAGGATACAGTCTTGTTCATCTATGCATATTTCTCTTGGTTTTTCAGTGACAGTTCCCTTGTTTGAGATAGGATAGAGTCTTGTTCATCTATGGGCATTTCTCTTGGTTTTTCAGTGACTGTTCCCTTGTTTGAGATAGGATATAGTCTTGTTCATCTATGCATATTTCTCTTGGTTTTTCAGTGATTGTTCCCTTGTTTGAGATAGGATACAGTCTTGTTCATCTATGCATATTTCTCTTGGTTTTTCAGTGACTGTTCCCTTGTTTGAGATAGGATAGAGTCTTGTTCATCTATGCCCCTTTCTCTTGGTTTTTCAGTGACTGTTCCCTGGTTTGAGATAGGATACATTCTTGTTCATCTATGCCCATTTCTTTTGGTTTTTCAGTGACTGTTCCCTTGTTTGAGATAGGATACAGTCTTGTTCATCTATGCATATTTCTCTTGGTTTTTCAGTGACTGTTCCCTTGTTTGAGATAGGACAGAGTCTTGTTCATCTATGCATATTTCTCTTGGTTTTTCAGTGATTGTTCCCTTGTTTGAGATAGGATACAGTCTTGTTCATCTATGCATATTTCTCTTGGTTTTTCAGTGACAGTTCCCTTGTTTGAGATAAGATAGAGTCTTGTTCATCTATGGCCATTTCTCTTAGTTTTTCAGTGACTGTTCCCTTGTTTGAGATAGGATAGAGTCTTGTTCATCTATGCATATTTCTCTTGGTTTTTCAGAGATTGTTCCCTTTGTTTGAGATAGGATACAGTCTTGTTCATCTATATGATTTCTCTTGGTTTTTCAGTGACTGTTCCTTGTTTGAGATAGGATACAGTCTTGTTCATCTATGTACATTTCTCTTGGTTTTTCAGTGACTGTTCCTTGTTTGAGATAGGATACAGTCTTGTTCATCTATGCATATTTCTCTTGGTTTTTCAGTGACTGTTCCTTGTTTGAGATAGGATACAGTCTTGTTCATCTATGCATATTTCTGTTTTGGTTTTTCAGTGACTGTTCCTTGTTTGAGATAGGATAGAGTCTTGTTCATCTATGGCCATTTCTCTTGGTTTTTCAGTGACTGTTCCCTTGTTTGAGATAGGATACAGTCTTGTTCATCTATGCACATTTCTCTTGGTTTTTCAGTGACTGTTCCCTTGTTTGAGATAGGATACAGTCTTGTTTATCTATGCCGATTTCTCTTGGTTTTTCAGGTTCTGTTCCCTTGTTTGAGATAGGAAACAGTCTTGTTCATCTATGCCCATTTCTTTTGGTTTTTCAGTGACTGTTCCCTGGTTTGAGATAGAATACAGTCTTGTCCATCTATGCCCCTTTCTCTTGGTTTTTCAGTGACTGTTCTCTTGTTTGAGATAGGATAGAGTATTGTTCATCTATGCCCATTTCTCTTGGTTTTTCAGTGACTGTTCCCTTGTTTGAGATAGGATAGAGTCTTGTTCATCTATGCCCATTTCTTTTGGTTTTTCAGTGACTGTTCCCTTGTTTGAGATAGGATAGAGTCTTGTTCATCTATGCCGATTTCTCTTGGTTTCTCAGTGACTGTTCCCTTGTTTGAGATAGGATACAGTCTTGTTCATCTATGCACATTTCTCTTGGTTTTTCAGTGACTGTTCCCTTGTTTGAGATAGGATACAGTCTTGTTCATCTATGCATATTTCTCTCGGTTTTTCACTGACTGTTCTCTTGTTTGAGATAGGATACAGTCTTGTTCATCTATGCCCATTTCTCTTGGTTTTTTAGTGACTGTTCCCTTGTTTGAGATAGGATAGAGTCTTGTTCATCTATGCCCATTTCTTTTGGTTTTTCAGTGACTGTTCCCTTGTTTGAGATAGGATACAGTCTTGTACATCTATGCACATTTCTCTTGGTTTTTCAGTGACTGTTCCCTGGTTTGAGATAGGATAGAGTCTTGTTCATCTATGCCCATTACACTTGGTTTTTCAGTGACTGTTCCATTGTTTGAGATAGGATAGAGTCTTGTTCATCTATGCAGATTTCTCTTGGTTTCTCAGTGACTGTTCCCTTGTTTGAGATAGGATACAGTCTTGTTCATCTATGCACATTTCTCTTGGTTTGTCAGTGACTGTTCCCTTGTTTGAGATAGGATACAGTCTTGTTCATCTATGCATATTTCGCTTGGTTTCTCAGTGACTGTTCCTTTGTTTGAGATAGGATAGAGTCTTGTTCATCTATGCCCATTTCTCTTGGTTTTCAGTGACTGTTCCCTTGTTTGAGATAGGATAGAGTCTTGTTCATCTATGCCCATTTCTCTTGGTTTTTCAGTGACTGTTCCCTTGTTTGAGATAGGATAGAGTCTTGTTCATCTATGCCGATTTCTCTTGGTTTTTCAGTGACTGTCCCTTGTTTGAGATAGGATAGAGTCTTGTTCATCTATGTCCATTTCTCTTGGTTTTTCAGTGACTGTTCCCTTGTTTGAGATAGGATAGAGTATTGTACATCTATGCCCATTTCTCTTGGTTTTTCAGTGACTGTTCCCTTGTTTGAGATAGGATACAGTCTTGTTCATCTATGCACATTTCTTTTGGTTTTTCAGTGACTGTTCCCTTGTTTGAAATAGGATACAGTCTTGTTCATCTATGCCCATTTCTCTTGCTTTTTCAGGTTCTGTTCCCTTGTTTGAGATAGGAAACAGTCTTGTTCATCTGTGCCCATTTCTTTTGGTTTTTCAGTGACTGTTCCCTGGTTTGAGATAGAATACAGTCTTGTCCATCAATGCCCCTTTCTCTTGGTTTTTCAGTGACTGTTCTCTTGTTTGAGATAGGATAGAGTCTTGTTCATCTATGCCCATTTCTTTTGGTTTTTAAGTGACTGTTCCCTTGTTTGAGATAGGATAGTCTTGTTCATCTACGCCCATTTCTCTTGGTTTTTCAGTGAGTGTTCCTTTGTTTGAGATAGGATAGTGTCTTGTTCATCTATGCACATTGCTCTTAGTTTTTCAGTGACTGTTCCCTTGTTTGAGATAGGATAGAATCTTGTTCATCTATGCCCATTTCTTTTAGATTTTCAGTGACTGTTCCCTTGTTTGAGATAGGATACAGTCTTGTTCATCTATGCCCATTTCTTTTGGTTTTTCAGTGACTGTTCCCTTGTTTGAGATAGGATAGAGTCTTGTTCATCTATGCCCATTTCTTTTGGTTTTTCAGTGACTGTTCCCTTGTTTGAGATAGGATACAGTCTTGTTCATCTATGCCCATTTCTTTTGGTTTTTCAGTGACTGTTCCCTTGTTTGAGATAGGATACAGTCTTGTTCATCTACGCCCATTTCTCTTGGTTTTTCAGTGAGTGTTCCCTTGTTTGTGATAGGATAGAGTCTTGTTCATCTATGCCGATTTCTCTTGGTTTTTCAGTGACTGTTCCCTTGTTTGAGATTGGATACAGTCTTGTTCATCTATGCCCATTTCTTTTGGTTTTTCAGTGACTGTTCCCTTGTTTGAGATAGGATACAGTCTTGTTCATCTATGCCCATTTCTTTTGGGTTTTCAGTGACTGTTCCCTTGTTTGAGATAGGATACAGTCTTGTTCATTTATGCCCATTTCTTTTAGTTTTTCAGTGACTGTCCCCTTGTTTGAGATAGGATAGAGTCTTGTTCATCTATGCCGATTTCTCTTGGTTTTTCAGTGACTGTTCCCTTGTTTGAGATAGGATACAGTCTTGTTCATCTATACCCATTTCTCTTGGTTTTTCAGTGACTGTTCCCTTGTTTGAGATAGGATACAGTCTTGTTCATCTATGCCCATACATCTTGGTTTTTCAGTGACTGTTCCCTTGTTTGAGATAGGATAGAGTCTTTTTCATCTATGCCGATTTCTCTTGGTTTTTGAGTGACTGTTCCCTTGTTTGAGATAGGATAGAGTCTTGTTCATCTATGCCCATTTCTCTTGGTTTTTCAGTGACTGTTCCCTTGTTTGAGATAGGATAGAGTCTTGTTCATCTATGCCCATTTCTCTTGGTTTTTCAGTGATTGTTCCCTTGTTTGAGATAGGATAGAGTCGTGTTCATCTATGCCCATTTCTCTTGGTTTTTCAGTGACTGTTCCCTTGTTTGAGATAGGATAGAGTCTTGTTCATCTATGCCGATTTCTCTTGGTTTTTCAGTGACTGTTCCCTTGTTTGAGATAGGATAGAGTCTTGTTCATCTATGCCCATTTCTCTTGGTTTTTCAGTGACTGTTCCCTTGTTTGAGATAGGATACAGTCTTGTTCATCTATGCCCATTTCTTTTGGTTTTTCAGTGACTGTTTCTTTGTTTGAGATAGGACACAGTCTTGTTCATCTATGCCCATTTATCTTAGTTTTTCAGTGACTGTTCCCTTGTTTGAGATAGGATAGAATCTTGTTCATCTATGCCCATTTCTCTTGGTTTTTCAGTTATGTAATGGGATGTGTTATTTCTTTTATGAAACCTTTGATTCTCTTGTGAATGTTTGTAGGGTTCTATTTCTTGAAGGATTTATGTACTTTGTATTGGGGTTTTAGGAAATATTTGTTTTGTACTTATAGATTCTTTTATGTTTGATGTTGACGTGATCGGATTTGTTTTGACTATGGGAGTTTGATATGTGGGATATACTAAATTTTAGTACTTCTATTAGACTTTTTAAATCATTTATTAAAGTTTTATGGTCTTGGTTTCTTAATGCATTCTTCCCATGGATGTCATTGTGACACTTCTAGTCATTCTATTACATGAATTAATAAATTAAGAAAGCCTTTACTTTCATGTTAATGAATCTTTTGTAAATTTTCTTTTTTGGTTTTTACTTGAATTAGAAGTGTGTCATTTTTCTTTACAATTTTGTTCTATCACGGCTGATATAACATTTGCAACATAAAAAGTGACACTTCTGTTACTTCAACATTTAAAGATTCTATGAAAATTGAAAATTGTTTTTTCTTCCTTATGTTTCATTGTCACTTTCTGTTTTGAAGTTTTCTTGGTTCATTTATAAGAGTTAGCCATATAATTTTGTTTTTGTATTCGCTGCTGGAGGCACAGTGGAGTAATGGATAGTGGCTTGGATTGAGGAATTGGAGAGCTGAGTTTGAATTCCAGTCAAATCCATTACATTCACTTACGAAAAGGTATGAATCCTTTTCTCCCCCCCCCCAGCTATGGGTGAACAGCAGGACAGACTGGGTTCTATAGACTTGGATGGCAAATGGTCTATTTTCCTTTTCAAGCCCTTTTCACTTATCCTAGCCAATTTATTTTTTATTTTTACTTTTGTTTTAGCTATTATTTTTTATTATTTAAGTTTTTTTGATTCTTTTTCTCAATGGATAGTTAGTTTATTTTCCTTTTTTTTAAAAATTTATTTTCTTCCTATACCAGCCCTTCCCAGAGTTTATCTGTTTATTTTTTTTCTTTCTATGTTTTCCATTTGACTTTATTTTTCTTTGTTTATTATTACATGTTACTTTGTTCTGTGTTTTTTTTTAAATATCCGTGAAAAAGTTCTGTGTTTTATCTGTTAATTTCTTCTGTAATATATTTGTTTGTAAATTTTGTGTTTATTTTGTATATTCTGTTGTTTTTTTTTTTTTCCTTGTTTTCACCTTAATTTTTGTTTTAGGGTTGACCAGTTTTTATAAGACAAGCAACCATATTGTAAATTGTTACATTTATAGTTTTTGTATTTTATTTGTAGTGGGCATTTTTTTACTTTTTCAGAAGTTCACAAATTTTATAACACAATAAAATTTTTGGTTTTTATTGTTTAATTTGTTGCTTTCTTGTCTGTCATCTTTTTAATTTTTGTATTGTTCTTCTGTTTTTGTCATTTATTTTTAAATTTGTTGTTTTGACCTTTAGGCAAACCTTGTCCATTTTTGTTTTCATCTGTTATTTACATTTTTTTTTTTTGTTTTTGTTTTGCGTTTTTTTTTGTCTGTTTAAATTTGTTTATTTTTTAAATATCCTTTTAGGCAAACCTTGTTTTTTGTTCATTTATTTAATTTTTTTTTACATCCTTCTGTTTTGTTTTTTATTGTTTTTTTTTTAAATTTGTAGTCTCGCTTTTTCCTTGTATAATGAACCTTGTTTATATTGTTTTAATTTTTTTTGTCATTGTTTTAAATTTGTTGTTTCATCTTTTTTTTTTTTTCTGTTGTTGTATTTTGTTATTTTTCTTTTTTGTTGTTTTGCTGTTAAGTGAACCTTATGTCTTTGTTGTTTATTTAAACTTTTTTTTTTGTTTTTTGTTTTTTTTTATCTGTTTATTTTTTGTTTTATTGTTTTAATTTTTCTTGTTTTTTAAATTTTTCTGTTTTTCCTTTTGTTTTTTTTTGCCTATAAAACTGTTAACCATTTTTTCCTTTTTTTTTTTCCCTTTAATTTGAAAATGGAGAAAAAATTTTTGATTATCGAATTTTTTTCCTTTGAAACTGCTTTGACCTTGAAAATGGAGGTCATTCAGGAGATATTTAATTATCAAAAAGAAAAAAAACACCGACCTTATAAAGACAATCCCGATGAATACCTGGCATTAGTTCCCGTTAGTGAGGAGGCCGTTGGTAGCCATGAAAAAACAAAACGTTTGGAGGCCAATAATGGCCAAACTAAAAAAAAGTATGGTCGTCAATAATGGCCAGGAAGCAGAGACCCAAATTATGGAGGCCAGTAATGGTCAAGAAAAAACAAAAAAAAAGTATGGTGGCCAATAATGGCCAAAACCATCATCAAAAATACAGAGGCCAATAATGGCCAAAAAAGAAATAAGACTTAAAAAATAACGCAGAGGCCGGGGATTTGCCCTGTTGTTGGAAGTACCCTCCAAAATGCATTATCAATATAGCGGAGTTCTTGGAATGTGCCAAGAGTTACGCACACATTGTTGTGGAAGGTGGGCTCTTGCAGGATCCCATAGAACTAAAGAAGATCGAAAAAAAAAATATTTGTCAGTCTTTTTTTGTTGACAAGTGCGTATGCAAAATTTGTCATCGACGAAAGACACAGTGGTAAAAAACACTGGAGTCCCAGGGGTTTAAGCCTCTAAGAATTGTTAAGGGCTTGGGGCTTTTTCATGTGGGATGTATTGCTACCCACACCAGAAGATTGTGTCAAAGCAACAAGCAGAGAAATAATAACAAAAGATATCATTCTGCAAACTGAGTATGAAAGGCAGGAGAAGGACCAGTATATTATATGAGGTCCCTCCTCAGGTTATCGGGGAACACATGGGCTTTTTTGTCGCAGTATGGAGAAATACTAGGTGCTTCCTGCGATAGCTTGACCTGGGGATGGAGTTTTGACATCATGTTAGACTGTAAAGCCTTCCTCTCCATCCCCAACTGTCTGGAAGTTGGGGGCCTGAAGCTGCCGATCATTGTGACCAGCTGCAAACTGGTATGTTGGAAGTGTGAAGAGACTGGTCACCTCTCCTCTTCCTGCCCAGAGAAGAAGGCCTCTGGAAGTCAGGCCCCAGTCAACCAAACTCCCCCTTTGACCGTGTCTTTGAATACTGCCATGCCTGTAATGGGCATGCCAGCTTCCAGGACTGGTGTGGTGAAACCCCCGGATGGGTCAAATTCTAAGCCCCGATTCCCCTAAGAGCTTTCGCCTGCTGCAAGTGCAGTCGTGGAGAAGGGAGATGGGGAATGGCAGGGCCAGAGGGAAGTGCCAGACAGTGGGTCCTCAGTTCCCTGAAGCCTCTGGGATGAAAGGCACTGACAGTCCAACTTCCTCTGTCAACATTAAGGGCGACGCCCTGGTTTCTCAACCTACTCTTAATGATCTGTGCAAAAAATATAACCCAGCATTTGAAAAAACCAAGAAAATTAAAAAATTAAAAGAGAGTTTAGACAGTCAACACCAACAAAAGACCTCCCCTATTATAAAGGCTACTCCCTCCACATCCTCTGCCCCACATTCACTACATTCTTCCCATCCCTCTACCCCTCTCAGTAGAGATTCCAGTAAACAACAGTCCTCCTCGGCTAAAAAGGCCACCCCTTCCACAACCTCTACTCCATCACATTCTTCCCCTCTCTCAACCCTTCTTGGTAGAGACTCCAGTCAAGAAAAGCCCTCCCCTTTTAAAAAGGTCATTCCCTCCACATCTTCTATCCAGTCACATTCATCCCATCTGTCAACCCCTATTAGTAGAGACCCCAGCCCTTTCAGACAAAACTACACACCTTTCCAAACTCCCAGTCCTTCCCCCATTAAAGATTTGAAATGATCCTCCCAACAAAAGACAAAGGAGTCTTACTCAGGACATAAAAGATAAATGGAAAAACAAAAGCACATTTATAACACAGGAGAGGACATATGCTGTATTTCCCCCGCCCAGATGGAAAAAGCAAGGGATTACAGCAACCAAATAAAGGACTTAAAGTATCTCCTCTCTATCAAGCATTTCGCTGATAGAGATATAGAAAACCCTTTGAACTTTCCTGAAGACCAATGTTTTTTAACAGTCATCAGAACCGGATGGGGGCTCGTCAAGCATGGGTAATGCTTAATGAAGCAATAACATCTTAAAATGTCCCATCGCCATTGTGATTGCAAAAAAATCCTAAATTAAAAAACTGAAACAATTTTGTGCTGGGAGGGTCCCTGTTTTTGTTCATCCCTCTATAGAGCATTAAAGTTTACTTTCCCGTGGGATATAGGCGGTCTCTCCCAAAATGGCACCATCAAGACTGAGATGGGCACCGGTTGATGGGGGAGGCTGTTGGCATCCTGACCCCGTCCATGTTTAATTCAGGTAAGCAACCCTAATTGGTTTGATAATGTCTCTCTGGTTAGCTACTTTGAATGTCTGAGGCCTGAGGTCCGAGTCTCACAGGGAGAGATTCTATCATGACCTTCAGCATCTCGGGGTGGATGTATGTTGTGTGCAAGAGACCCATTTTTCTTCTCGCGATCATGAGAGCATTCTGTCTAAGGGGTTTTCCCTCTATTCAGCATGGACGCTGGTGAGCAAGTCTTTGAAGGCTGCGTGTGCTCTTGTTTTTGCAGATATGGCGGGCAGATTTTGTGTGCTAGATGTTACCATAAAGGATAAGGCTCTACGTCTCATTGGGGTTTATGTGCACAATAAGCATTTTCAGCGGCCTGCTTTGTTTTGGCAGATCGAGCCGTTCTTGACGTCATTTCGTCAGGTTGTTTTAGCGGGGGATTGGAATGCTGTCCTTGACACTGATATAGATTGTATAGGGTCAAATTTGGGTACTAACAACTGGGACGTGAAACCATTTTGGGACTTTATCGACAAGTTTGATCTTGTTGATAAGTACCAAAATGAACATCCTGGCGGCTCAGGTATTGAGGTGTGTTCTAGCTACCTCAATCGAGTCTTAGCCAGGAGAGTCGATGTAGGGCTCTTAGGATGTCCAAGTTTCCATTATATAGTTTATTCAGATCATAGGCTAGTCCGGGTCCGTGTAAACTTAGATAAGCCTAAGGTTAAGATGGTTGGTTACTGGAAATTGAACTGCTCATTATTTGGGGAGCAAGATTTCTGGGACCAGCTGCTACTAATGATACAGAGGGAACTGACAGGGCCTGTGGTGGAAAAAGCTTGGTGGAATAAACTTAAATCTAAAATTAGAACGTTTGCTTCTAATTATAGTCGTTGGCTCAATCTAGATAGATTAGTGGCGTAAATGGCTTGTGAGCAAAAAGTTGATTGGGCGATTAAATCCCGTGATAGTCGGGACGTAGCTTTAGCTAAGACAGAGTTGGCCTCCTTGCTTATCAAGAAGGATCAAGCTCTGGTAGTTAGGGCTAGATTAAAAAGAATGTCTTCTGAGGCAATGAATATGGCTGCTGAACTGCATGCAGAGGAGGTTTGGAGTGCATCTCGGCGACATATTGCATGCGTCACATTGCCATATAAGTGGACCACAACTACAAACGAGGGCATATGTGAGGCTTTTTGTGAGTACTTTCAGGAACTTTTCACCAGGGAGCTTGGTCTGAGCCCTGCTCAGTTCCATGCCTATTTAGCTGACTTTCCCTCCCTTGAGGCAGCCGAATCGGCTAGTTGTGAGGATCCCATTACAGAGTCGGAAATCTGGGAATTGCTGAAACAGGTTGGCCTGGACAAATCTCCGGGATTAATGGTCTTCTGTACAAAGTGTACTTGAGGCAGTTGCCTGTTTTTGTTCCCTTGCTGGCACTGGTTTTTGGCACCTGGATGAAGCAGGGGTCTATACCCCAGCGCTTCACCAGGGGTGTAATCAAGTTGTCACGTAAGGACAAAAACGGTGGCGATGGGTTAGGTAACTTTTCACCCTTTTTAACTCTGTGTTTAACATAAATTTTGACTAAGGTCTTAGCAAACTGTTTGCAGGCTGTCCTCTCTAGTCTGATTGGCTCTGAACAGTCTTGTGCTGCGACGGGCAGGACTATTCAGGACAACATTCCTATGGTATGCTTGATCATCGAGCAAGTTGACAGTGAAGCCACGCTGAACAATTTAGATCAGTACAAGGAATTTGATAGGGTGGACCATCAATTTCTCGAGGCTGTTCTTTCGGCGGCTGGTTACGGGCCGTATTTTTGCACCTGGATCCAACTTCTGTATGTGACCCCCAGTGTGCTGGTGGAGGTGAATGGAGTATGATCAGAGTTTTTCATATTGTCTCGCTCCATTCATCAAGGTTGTCCGCTTTTGCCTTTTGCTTTTACGTTCTTGTGTTGGAACCTTTCCTTCACAAGTTAAAGACGAATCCTGGTCCTACGTGGAATTTCCCTATCTGGTGCTACCACCTCAGCCAGATATTCTGCCTATGCTGATATTTCAGTTCTTGTGTTGAGCAGAGCTGAGATTGATGAAGTCAGCAAAGAAATGGGTAGTTATGAGATGGTGACAGGGGCCAAGATCAACTGCGATAAGTCTGTTGGCTTGCAGTTGGGTGCATGGAAGGGAGTTTCTCTTCCCGGACCTTTCCTCTGGACTGGTCAAGATTCTCGGCGTCTGGTTTAGTCCTGATCTTCAGTTGGAAATGAATTGGTCAGAGGTGCAAGAGAAGGCTGAGATCGCAGTTAATTTGTGGATTCGGAGGAATCTTTCCTTAAAGGGGAGTGTGGAGGTATGTGTTTCACACATCTACCTGATTCTCCTTTACCGACTCTCTGTGCTTCCACTTCCGTCTGACACTTTACTGGCATTAGTGAGGCTCTTGTTTCTCCTTCTTGTGGGGAGGCAAGGCAGCCAGAGTCTCTTGGGAGATCTGTTGCCTTCATCCATCTGAAAGGCAGGTCTAGGTATGCCTAGCATTGAGATTCATCAATATATGCTTTGCATCGGGTTCCTGGATTGAATGTGTCGCGAATCGGATGAGGTGGGCACCTTCTGAAAGGAAGATGCCCGTAAAAACTTCCCATCCTTGAGAAGTGTGCACTCGTGTGGGGAGAAGGCCCACCGTTTACCCCAAGTCAAGTGCTCCTTCTACCATAAATGTCGTCGTGCTTTGAAACGCCTCTTATGGGCATCGGATGGCCTCTCCAATGTTCAGGCGTTGTCTTGTAAGGCATTATATCAGGTGTTAGTTAGGGGAGCTGTTCATGATGAACTGATTGACGAGCTTGGTCTTACAAAGCAGGAGACTTTCTCAATATGGCCTTGGGCGCCCAGGTTGAAATGTCTCAATAACAATGAGGCATCACCCACCTGGCTGGTGATGTGTGGTGTCCTCTGGGTCGCAAAGAGACTTTGTACAGCAGGCTTGGAGAAATATCCAAACTGCTGGCGCTGTAGTGGGGAAGTTGAGACCATTGGTCATGCCTTCTTTCATTGCAGGGTGATAGCACTGTTGTGCAAGTATGTTGAAGGCCTCATGGTTCGCATGCTGCCTGGAAAGTTCTTTGTCCTTGAGGCCACTTCTGTTTGTAGCAATGTGGCCCCACCACTGATGAAGGGTGAACATTATGTGTTCTTATGCTTGCTAGGTGTTATGACAGTTGTGATTTGGATGACACGTCAGAAGGGATTCTATGAAGGTGAGAAGTTCACTTTTTCCCATCTGATCTTATACTTTAAGCATCAGCTTAAGGTTAAGATTAGGATGGAAAAGCGGCGACTCACTTCATCAGAATTTGGCAAAAGGTGGGTGAATCTTGCGTTTTTCTCATGTGAAAGGGGGCTGACCTGGAGTGGCACTTTGATGCTGGTTAGGCATCAGGATATTGCTTTTACCTGGGTTGATTCTTATGGGCAACCCATCCCCAAAATTAGGTTTATTTAGGTTTGGTTTTTGATTTTTTAGTTTTTTTTTTTTTTAAATAAACTTAGCTACTGTAAATACTCATTGGGGGGTATGTATGCTCATTGGTCCTTTTATTTCTGTCCCTATTTTTCTTTAAGTTTAATTCCCCATCCCCTCCCTCGTTAGGTGGTCAGTGATGTCAGTTCTTTGGTGGATGGGGGTTTCGTTTTGTGTGTGTGTTTTCGTATTTTGTTGTTGTGTCTGAATGAGTGCATGTCTGTTAATTTGTGAGTGCTTGGGATGAACAAATGTTTTATTTTATTATAGTCCCACATTAATTTTGTCCAGTTAACTGATGTTTCTGCCACATTTAGTGATTGTAGGGGTTTTTATTACTAACATTATTTTGTTTAGTTTCTTGTAAATAGTTTATTATTTCATATTGTAAATACTCATTGGGGCTAGTTTTTAAAAAATTTTTAAATTGTTGTTTTATTCCCTACCTCCACCACAGACAATATATTGTACATATGGGGACTAGTTAGTATTTTCTATTTATGGAGCAATATAACTTCCAAACAATAAACACACTACACTATAGTTTAAAAATGAAAATAAAAGGAGGAAAGAATGGGTCTTTGTTTTAATAGTGCTGTACTGACTGGTATAGTGATGTGACCATGACAACCAAAAGTGAAGTAGAGAATAAGATTGGCCATAATTAGATAGACCACAGCACTACAGAATTGGAAATGGTTAAATAAATGGATAATTGTAATTCTTGATGAATAAATTCCACATTAATGTGTCTACAAGCAAAATCAGTTGTATGTTTTGAAAGTCAATTCCTTCTTAACTTTTCTTATAACTTGCTTCCTTTGATCCTGAGGGTGTTTCTGCCACTTTTACCTTTGACTTTCTCAGATCAAAAACATGAAAACAATGTGGGTAGAGAAGATTGGTGGGTGGAGTGAGACACTCAGTCAGCGACTGCAGGCATATGGAACTTGAGAGGGTGATGTGTTTTTCTACTAACAACAAGACCACTAGACGGCCAACAAACTTCAAAAAATGACTCCACTTACCTTTCCATTGACAGTAATAGACACACCTGTAACAGCTCCACCATGCTCATAAGTTATGGGAGGAGTGTCGGACCAACCTCCACTCAAATCCAAACGAGCAGGACATTCAGCTTTGATCCAATGATCATAATCTGGTAACATACAACTTTGGAACTCTACAAACTGCAGCAAATAAAATAACATTGAATTAGTATTTCAAAGATTCATGTTTAAAATAAAATATAATTTTATAGAAAAGATTAAATTGTTTTTATATAACATAATTATAAAATACAGAGTAAAGTTTCACTAAGAGAATAATTATTAAAAATATTTGCTGCCATGTTAGAGAGACATGTAAATAAAAGCCTATGAAAATATTACACTGCATCTAATGTATTAATATTATGACTTGAAAAATGGATTAATTGTAGTGAATGTTTGTCTCTCAAATATCTTTGTAAACTATGTGACTGCAAATATGTTGAAAATTGTTTTGAGAAAACCGGTAATTGTTTCAATCACTAACAATTAAATAAAAATCATTAGGCTTTGATTAAATATCTATAAATTTGTTTAGAAATGTCTACACAAACTAAAAAAAATATGGCTGAGATAATGCCAGCAAGTGAGAAAAATTATAGATTCCCTATCATATCTATTAGATTTAGGTTCAATTGTTTTTTCTAATTATGTATTAATTAAAAAGTTTATTATTAATTTCCTAATACTGAAAGATCTAAATTTCCTGTGGATAAAAAGAAATATCAGGAAATTTAAATGGATCTTACTTTTTTACCAGTCATCACAGCATGTCTAATTAAAATCTGTGCAGCTCCTTCATAATGTCTTGATGCTCGAATCAGTAAGTCTGCTCGATGTAGCCAGTCATTTCTTACTTTTGCCAAAGCTTTCACACCTGTAGAAATTTGATTTGCCTGCAAAAATAAAAATTATTTGCATATTTATTTCATGACGATTTTATCTTCATTTATCATTTACATATTTTTTTCCAAAGGAAATTAGAACAAATTAAATTTAGGAAACATATCATGAATAATTTTCATTTTTTGCCTTTAAAGAATATTTATTTATGAAATTAACTTAAAAGATTTCAGTTTAAAAAGAAAATAAACTACTACTAATAATAATAATTTGTCTTTAATGTCTTTTGTGTCCAACAAAAGACATTAAAGACAAATTATTATTATTAGTAGTAGTTTATTTTCTTTTTAAACTTCTCCAAGGTCTGCCAGATTTTTTTCTGAATGTCATGGTGCTAAAACATTCTGAAGTTGATGCTTGAAATAGTAAGTCTGATTTGTACTATCTTATTTTCTGCTAGCTACAATTTAGCTTATTATGTCAAGAGATCCACTTTCTGTGTATTGCTATGTAAATTTGTTAATGGCATCTAGGATATTTCTAACAACTGCCTGCTTTCTAATATATTATTCTATTTTTCACTCTTTCCTGATGAGGTCTAACAGGATTCTTTCCTCTACCCATTGAATGATTCTTTGTTTGAGAGCCAATTTCTTGGTTAAATTCCATGTTTCAGCTCCATAGGTTACTATTGGGAAGATGAACTGGTCATTGTATAATCTTTTCAAAAACAAGTAAGATCTTGTTCTTGAAGACTGAATTTGCACTGGCAAAAGCTTACCAATCTGATTGTTTGCTTGAATTCTTGTTCTGAGAATTTCAATGTGTCTCATATAATGATTTTTGTCAAATTTGATTGTTGTGTCACTGTCTTTTATGTATTCCTTGTACATGAATTAATGTACAAGGAATTAATGGAATTCATGTGAAAATTAACTTCCTTCCTTTCTTCATTGTTAGTATTGTTTGGAGATTTTTTTTTTTTCAAAAATGATGATGTTGGGGGTTATCATCAAATCTGCAGGGATCTTGATCTTCACTATCAATTTTGATTTATCCAATCTAAATTTTGGAAGACGATTTCAGTCCAGTTGTAAATAGTTTGAATGAATTGGTGTTACTTTGGTTTATTCTTTTTTGAAATGAAATTGTGTTGAGTCTTTGTACAGTTTTATGAAGGAGCTACTGTATTTGTTGATGTGTTGTAAAATTTGGACATACAAAATGTTTACACCATCAGGTTTGATTGAATCAATGATTTTGGTCATTTCCACCAAATTGAAGGTATTTTTATAGTTGACAAATGCTGTATTTTTTTAACTTGATTCCTTGACAGGAAATGGTCAATGATTTTCTAATATATTGGTGATGACCTTTGTAAAATCATGCAGACATAGCTGAGGAGACTAATTTAACTGTAGTTGTGAAAGTATTTTTGATTTCTCTTTAGATTGTATTGTTCCAGTCATGTAGAACTTTGTTTGAAAAGTTGGACTAGTTTACTGATGATGGCACATGTCTTTGATTAGATTTGGTTTGGTTTGGTTTGGTTTATGGCATATCAATTTCAATGGGTTATTTAATCCCAACAAGATTTTTATTGCTGGCAATTTTTTTTTTTTTAAATGTATTGCTGCTAATTATTTTTTCTCAAAAAATGTATTGCTGGGAACACCAATAATTAAGAGGTGGTTCCACACTCCTCAAAACCTCCTGATCAGAGGCCTTGCTGTTGGATGTAGGTTATTGTCTTACCCAGGATGTGGATGTAGTTTATTGTCTTACTCAGGATGTTAGTTGATTAGATTATTGATGATGATGATGATGATGATGATGATGATGATGATAACTAGTCTGCCTTTTTTTGTTTGATGATTTACTCTATTTCCAAATAATTTCTAGAAAGTAACCACATTGATGATTCTGGAACATCTTGTTCTGTGATTTGTGGCCTTTATTTTGGGATTGTTTTAGGACTCTTGGACATGATTGGCAATTTGTTTCCAATCTATTCTTAGGTCTCCATTTTCTTTAATCCAACCAGTAATTTGAAATCTTCCAGAGCTGAGATATTATCAAACATTTTGAAAGCCTATTTATTTGATGACTTCCTTGATAATTACTGTTGTGTAGCTTCATTTTTTAGGGATGGCTTTGTTGAACACTATTTCAATCTTTTCTCTAGTTGTTGTTGGTTTGAAATCGCTGAACTTTTTGTAGGATTTTTTCTCTTTCTCTTAAGAATTTATTAGTGATTTATTTGTTAAAATAAAATTATTTATATATCATAGAACTTTTGTTTCAGATAGTGCTATAAGCATGTATATATGAGTTGGTGTTGAAAAGTTCATAGCTAGACCCACTTTTCGAAATTTGACTAAATGAGCAAACATTAGATTTTTTATTGAAAGGACAATAAATTTTTAGGAACTCTTATATGTATACTAAGGTGTAGAAATGTACAAATAACAGGTTAGTGAAAAATAAATGTGAAAATCCTTACTTCAAGCAGATTGAATGCTTTATTCCAAGCTATGTTGGCTGCAGGTCCACTACGCAGACCACCTTTTCCCTTGGCCATGCAGCCCAATAAATCAGCTATATTTGCCAATGTTCTAGCAGCAGTGGCTGGAGTCTGACTGCATTGTATAGCCACTGAAAGAAGATGAAAATATTAAGAATAGATTATTGTCTTCATCTTAATTGGATTAAGTAAATATTTTCTAGCCCCAGATAAAATATGCATAAAATATCTCATTGCATTGAAGTATAAATAAGACAGAATTATCAAATTGCTTTAATCATCATATATTTTATATCTCTCACAAAAATAAAAAAAATTCAGTCCAATAAACCAAGTCAATTCTTTAAAATTGCAAATGCATGCACATATGTTATGTGCACAGATATTTAATCAAAATAATGGATTTACTTTGTGTAATGATAAACAGAGAGAAAAGTAATGTTTAATGTGTCATGGAGAAACATACAACAGAAAATATG
The DNA here is from genome assembly GCA_903632075.3 of Acanthosepion pharaonis. Classification (NCBI taxonomy): domain Eukaryota; kingdom Metazoa; phylum Mollusca; class Cephalopoda; order Sepiida; family Sepiidae; genus Acanthosepion; species Acanthosepion pharaonis. The sequence continues at coordinate 200,332 of CAHIKZ030002373.1, forward strand.
ATTAACAAAGAAAATGCCTTGCAACAGAATATATTCAAAAGATGACTGTTAGAGATGTTAATGCCATTCATGTTAAAAAGTCAAGAGATATCTAGCATATTAAAAAAGAGCAACGGTACTTCTGAGGAATGATATAACTTGTTAGCAGAAAAGACTGCATCTTAGAAAATGGTGCATTGCAATCTTAATTAATCAGAAAGTATTAAAAAGACAGTGGTATCTAAGTGAACTTAGAATAAAAGCTTACAAAAGCATTGTGATAAGTCAGAAAATGAAGTATCAAGCTGTCACGGTGATTATTATAAACACAAAATTAAGATAATGATGAACTCATCATAGCAGTCTGAACTCAAGGAAAAATGACATGTTTTGTTAAAGCTTCAAAAAGTTAATGAATTTTAAGTTTAACTGAAAAACATAAATATTGCTTAAAAGTAATGTTATAATGCACAAATTTAGTAGCTGTAGATATCCTATATACACTGACTCGAAGTTGCCCATGAGCTATAGTCATAGCTCTCTTTATGTTAATTACCTATTAGCTAAACCAATCTCATGACATCTCCCTGAATCTTTTGGGTTTCACGCCATGCATGGATCTAAGGCTTCTCCTACATTCCTTCCCCCTATCACTGTTTTGATGAGTATTTCTCGTTATGGGGGGACCTTAATCTAGTTTTTTTATTCTCAGTGTCCCATGTTTCATAATCTGAGCCTTCTGAAGAACTTTGATCATCCATTGATTCTTCTGCCTTGCTTTCTGGTTCATTTACATAGTCACATGAACTAGCTTCGCTTAGTGCTTCCTCATAATTTTGGTTCATTTTTAACTGGTCTGCATGGGCAACAATATTTTTACCATTGTGGCATATTAATGCCATGTTGTATCCATTTTGCATTATGAAATTCATCTTTTCCATGTTGTTTTCTTTATTTCTTTTGTACCATATGTTTTCATTAATAGAGTAAGGCATGGTTAATGCAGCTCTGCCCATTAACGCAGATGGACTCTCTAATCTGTCAGCATGTGGTATCATTCTGTAACTCAACTATAATCTTGGTAGGACATTTTCAATCTTTTCTTGCTGAGAAGAAAATGCTTTGAGTCACATCTTTATTCTTTGGACCATTCATTCAGCAATCCCATTTGATTGAAGGTAGTAAGGAAGTGTTTCATATGGGACACAGCCAATCTTCCTTAATCACGAGCATTGACTTTCGACTTTCGTCACAAAATTCAGGAGCATTATCAGTTACTAGTGTTTTTGGTACTCCATTTCTAGCAAATATTATGTAGAATATTTGTTTTACACTAATAGATTTTTTATCCTGAACTCGAAAAACTTCAGGCCAGGCAGAAAAAGCGTCAACCAGTATTAGACATAAACCTACCCTGTTAACTTGTGTGGAATCTATATGAACTCTAGACCATGGTTCTTTTTCCTTAGGTCAAGAGTGTAACTTAATGTGGTGAAAATTCTTTATTTCGGCACATTTAGGACCTCTGCATATGCAATTCTCCACATCTTGGGTGTGTCCCGGCCACCACGCTTCCAGTTTTAACTGATTTTGTGTGGCAGTTATCCCACAATGCACATCATTATGTACACTTTTAATTACTTCTTTTCTATATTTTTCCAGTGGTACAACTAAATCTCCATTACAAATTAGATCATTTTCTATTGATAGTTTGTGTCTGGTTTATTTGTACAGTTTTCTGCATTTGAACAATTACTCCATTTATTGCCCTTATTCAAGATAAAAGTTGACTTAAGACTGGATCTTGTAACATCTAACTAGTCTATTCATGGGCAACACATCCATTTTCACCCAATGCAAGAATTCATACTCAACTTTTTTTATGTTTTTTTTTGCTTTGTTCCTTTTCAAATTGTAGCCGGTTCAATGAGTCTTCACATACTCTATATCATAATCAAAAGCCATTAACTTCATAGCCCATCTTAATATTCTAGATGATGTCACTTTCAACAATTCCTTCCTAGGATGGAATATAAATTCTAAGAGCTTATGATCAGATCTCAACAGAAATTTTTTCCTAATAAAAATTGTCTTGCTCTGATCATACTCTATAAAATTAAAAGTTCTTCCTTTTCGATATTAGAGAAGTTCAATTCAGCTAGTGTCAATGTAATACATCACCAGGTGTCCTTCCTGAGACAAAATTGCTGATACAGACTGGCCACTCACATCTGTGGTTAATGTAATGTTCTTTTTAGGGTCAAAAATCTTGACCAAAGGTTTTTTAGATAGACCTTCTTTTAATTTAATGAAGGCTGTTTGGTGTGTACTAGTTCATTCAAACTCCATATTCTTCTTTCGCAACTCAGAAAACACTTCAATTTTTTCAGAATATTTTGACAAGAATTCTTTTTTATTAGTTGGAGAAGATACATTTAATATTTTTTGTATTAACCTTAGGTCCAGCTAAATACTGTTTTTCTGAAATTTGGTAACCCAAGAATGTTAATGCTTTCCGATTAAATATACACTTATCTTTGTTTATCATCATTCTTGCCTTCCTCAATTTATCCATTACAAATTTAGTTTCTTGTTTCAGTTCTTCAATGGCTGCACCTAAACATATATCATCCTGATAAATTATCATATTTTCTACTCTCCCTGCTAAGAAATTTTCCATAGCTTTTTGAAAAATCGAGCTGGTTGTCTTAGTTCCAAATGGTAAGCAGAACCATCTAAGTAAGCCTATGGGAGAGTTTATTGTGATTTCCTTAAATTCTATTTGAATTTGGTGGTACACATTTTTGAAAACAATTTTCGTAAAATATTTCACTCCTGCCAGAAAATGTAGTATGTTTTCTATGTTTGGAATAGGGTAGGAATCTGAACAAATCTTATGATTTATGCCTACTTTGTAATCTCTGCAAATTTTAAAATCATCATCAGGTTTTCTTAAAAACATTTGCTGCCTTCGGGTTCTACATATTGAAGAATGTCTTCTTCTACCATTTTTTGCAGCATATCAACTACCTATGGCTTTATATGAATGGGAAGCCTATGGCTTTCAAAATATGATGGATAGATATTTGTTTTTAACTTAAGGCTCACGTTATAGTTTTTTAATGTCCCAGTTTCAGGACTTCCACTATTCATAGCATTAAGTAAACATGTGCTATTAATATTTATCAAATCAGTTCCTACTAAACTGTGACTTTTTATACAGTCTGCAACCATAATAGTGATGGTTTCAAATCTATTTTTTGTCTCAAAAGTGCCTTGAAAGGAACCTATTTTTTTATACATGTTTCATCAAACTGTCTTAATCTTACTAAGCTTTTCTTTAATTTTGGTTTCAATAATTGTTCCCAAAAATTCTTCAGAATAAGACTCACTTCACTTGCATTTTTAAGGTTACACTGTCTAATTTAATATTCATGAAGGTATTCTTTTTGTTGCTCCTTTCTGTTGAAAAAGTGTTTGACTTTTTATATTGTCGTGTATTATTTCAACAGCTTTTACAATGGTATCTTACCATCTACATATGACTTGAAAGTGATTTTTCTTTTTGCACTTATTACATGTCTGTCCCATGCTGGACATTTCACTCTCTTTGATTCATGTTTAGTTGTAATATCTGCATTTTATCATTGTTCTTTTTACCGCACACGTGTATAGATTTTTCTGTATTAGTATTTATTTGTTTTTGTACAACTAACTTGAAGATCATTTGTCTTATTTTTACTTTTTGTTTTGCTTACCTAAAGGTATATTTATCAACTTTGCATTTTCTACTCTTGTTTGTTTTTATCAATTGATTAGCCACCCTATTAGTCGCAAAAAGCTAGGCAATGTAAATGATTTGATTGGATCTTTTTAAACAATGACACTTCATGAATGGAGTACATATTTAAATTTTTATTAAACTTGAACAATTTTTTTCAAACAATATTTTCAAAACAATGATATAATTTGTCTATTTCTTTTTTATTGCAAAACTGCATGATAAACAACAGTTTTTGGTTTTCCCATTCAAGGTGTTTTTGTACAAATAGTTTGTTTATATAAAAAAAAAAAACCAGAATAGAGCTGGCTGAAAAATGGTTCCATCAGATGAAGTCCTGTAACTTTAGAACTCAAACCCTTGGGACTTATTGCCAGTTCATTAGCGTAAAGGAAAAGCTCCTGATTTTGAAACATTTTGAATTCAAAAGAAATAAAAATTCTTGGAATTAAAAACTCCAGACTGGAACATTAGGATCTCTGCTTCCAAGAGATGGAAACACTGCATCTTCTTGATAATTAACCTTGTTCCATTATAAAATTTGGAGGATCCAGATTTCTCAATAGCATGTTTAGCTCATTTTCTTTTAGTTGGGGAAGCGCTCTGTGATGACATACCAGGAGGTTTCAATGAGTTCAGGAACTCTTTGGATAATTCAACCTCCTGCTCTTGTTCAATCACAGTGTCGAATGGAAAAGTTCAAAATTCATGAACTTTTCTTTACCAAAAAAAACCATTGGAGTATTTTCAGTTGAATGCAATCGACAGTTTGATTCTTGGGAAGAATATGACCCTCGGTACAAAGCCAGTTTGAATAAATGAATGTATTGAAGGTAAATTGATTTCTACATATTCAGTAGAGCCCTTGGACCTTCCTAACATTCAGAATAATGAAGATGTATTTTCAAATTAAAATTCATTAATTGCTTTTAAATTTTTTTTTTATGTTTTTGTGAAAAAAAAAATGTAACAAATATGAGGACAATAGATGAACAATGTAAATAGCATAAATAAAATTTCATTTCAGAAATATAGACAGATATTGATTAACCATAATTTATAAAAATGATGGACTTTTTTAAATGGGGTTTCCCATTCCTGAATGTAATAAAATGTTGACTCTTGTCGGGGTAAAATGCAATTAAACATTCTCGGAAACTCAATTTCAACTCCCACCATCCATACAGTATAAAGAAAGAAGATATATCCTACTCAAACAACACCTACTAAATATAAAAAAACAGCAATAAGTAGAGAACCCAGAGACATTAGATAAAGAATTGGTCAGTATAAATTAGTATATGGGTACATGGCAGCAGCCCCAATAAACTAGGATATATATATACAAGAGGAGGAAAACAACATCAGAAAACAGTCTGCCTGCCTTATGTGTGTGGGTTATTGGATAAAATACAAAGAATCTGCAGTCCATATAACATCAGGACAACCTTCAAAAGCTTGACGACACTTTGCAGATATCTCTTCTGAGTAAGACCTCCCCTATAGAGGAGAACATGACTAAAGACTGTGTGTATGCCATCCTGTGCAGAAAGAAATATAAAGGGGAGACAGGCCGCCCCCTTAAGGTAAGGCTTCAAGAACACCAAAAAGCTGTAACACAAGGAGAAGTGGAGAAATCAGGCGTGGCTGACCACATATGGAGAGAAAAGGGAGATCACCGCCCTTGGTGGGATCAGATTGAAATCATAGACAAAGAACATCATTGGAAAATTTGTAAACTTAAGGAATCAGCGCATATGCTAGGCCACAAAAATCTTCTGAGCCGACCAAGTATAGAAATGAATATAAAATGGGAACTATAAATAACTATATCAGAGAAAAGCAATAAGAACAGCAGAAAATTGCAATATGAACTCTGGTAGAAAAAACATGCAATGATATTAATAAAAAATTAAAAATATGAGCACTGGTAGAAAAATGGTTAAGTCCCTGATTCCTTCTCCCAGAAATTATTTACACATGGCAAGTGGATGAGGGCGTTGGTTAGTCCCAGTGTCCCAGTCTTGAGTTCAATACAAAATTGTTAAGGCGTTAGAACTTAGAGAGGTGAATTAACAGAAGATAACTTATAACTGACATCCACACACGTGGAACTAGAACAGTCTACCCCAGTGAACAAAATAAAGGGTTCAGTTTGAAATTCCAACCAGTTGAAGAAGGCCATTTACAACGGCCAAATGTTACATGATAAATATGGACAAACAAAAAAATGAGGACAATAGTCCAAAATTTAAATAAGAAATTTTCAAGTCTTGGATACTAAACTGAGACTGACAGTCCACATATATTTTGGTCCATTTCAATGGTTGAATTCTTAACATCTTCAAATAAAAAAGCAAATCTTCTTATTCAAATAATCTGTGATTCTAATTTCTTATCATATTTGTTTTCAGGATGAGTAATTTTGAACATTTTTCCAGATACTTTTTTTCATAAAAAACGACATTTCACGTCATTTTTTGCACCAAGTTCCTCTTTTAATGTCTGGTTATTTTATAAAAATCTCATTTAATAAAACAGTAGCTAACCCCTTGATTTAAAACCTTCTAGGAATCTGTTATATCATTTAAGAACTGGTTTTTTAATTGTTGCCTCAAATCTTTGCTTACACATGCCACATTCACAATTAAAACTTGTCAGGAAATAAATAAGTTGGTTCCTATTTTTGTTTCTTAAATATGGGTTGCATTGTAGTTCAAATTCTAATAGAAGTTTCATAGGTTTTTTGCAATAGGCATCTTAATTTTCAGTGTTTGCAATGAAATAATAAACGTGATACTATTTGAATGTTAAATTTAAAAAAAGCCTCTTACTGCAGATAAAATAAGGTTAAAACAATGATTTCGACTTGGGCCTGTCAGGAGCATCAAAAAAAAAATAGACCTGAATTGTTTCATTTTGTCATCAAGGAGGTTTGATACGCGTTTTTACGTCAAATTAAATATGAGGGAGAAAAGTAATTTTTTGAACATTTTAATTGTCTGTTCTTCTATGTTGTATCCTGTTTCTCTCAAAATTTCTCTGCATTTTCATAGTTTCTCTTGCAAAATCAATATTTGTTCAAAATTTCTGAGATCTTTTTGCCAAGTTCATCGGTTTTGATCAAAATTTCAACAGAGAGCTAAATTTGCAATCGGATTCAATCCCAATCCTGGATGATTTTTTTTTTTTGAAGATGATGAGATATTTCAACGTTCATCTCACCATTTGTTGTCTTAAAAAAAATGTTATTCTCATTTTTTGTTTTATTATATAGATATATTAAACTTTGTTTTTATTTAATGTTATAAAGTTTTTACTTTAAAATCTTAAAAAATTCACAAAACTCCTTTTGAAATGAAACAAACCTTTTGTTATTTGTTTTTATTTATTACACGAGCAAATGTAAATGCCCTGTTTCCTTTGAAATAAGAAATATTTTCAGATTAAAAATTCAAGTTTCCATATGGTGATGGGCAGTAAATGGCATAATCGTTAAATCTACACAAAAGGTTGAATTTCTCCGATTTATAAACGTAATTTAGTGTTCAGATAAACAGATGTCTAAAAAGTAACTTATTAAAAAGTAACAATCAAAGAAAAAATAAATATATATATATATATATATCAAATCATATATATATAAAAATTAAATAGAATTATATAAATAAAAATGTGCCCAAACTCATCATTCATATATGTATGAGTGAAGATGACGAGAATGTGTGATGGTTCCAGGACAATGTGTTGACATAAATAGGTGTTTGCGTTTGGTTTTTGACATCACGAGAATTGATTACTCCCATTATAACATCTTACAGATGTTATAAAACCCCAAATTTTAAAAAATAAATATATGTTTATTGACTAGATAAAACTAAACCCAGGGTCACAAACACATAATCCAATGAAATATAAAAGCTCTATCTCTGATATTATATCTTTTGAGGGTTTGCTAAATATAATATATGATTGAACTTTAATATATATATTTATATATATATATATATATATAAATATATATTTAAATTCATATTTAAAAACAAAAAATCTTTTCTGTTATAATATAATTGTATATTAATATATTTAAATATATATATATATATATATATATATATATATAAATATATAATAAATATAACTTACATAGTTGTGTGTGTGTGTGTGTGTGTGTGTGTGTGTGTGTGTCTGTAACGTTTATATATTGGATCGAATTTCCTACATTTTTAACTGATTTCAACAAAACTTCACAGGACTACATAAAATTACCTTGTGGTGGTTCTAATGGGGCCGAAAATGGGAAAAATACAGTTGTTTTTTAATAAAATCAATTTAAAAAACACGATTAAGACACATCGTGAGAATGAAAGGGGACAACTCACCCACGAAAATGTAAACAAAAGAGCATAGCATGATGAAAAAAAAGCCGAACTTGACGAAAACAAAATTTTATCGTCTAATGTTCATATTATTATTAAAGAGGAAAGATCAAAAAGTATTTTGGGATATTTTTTTTACATTTTTTAATCGTTCCTAGCACGTCTGAAATTTTCGTTAAAAATATTTTTTTTTGGTAAAAAAAAAAGGACAGATAATCAATCATTTTCAATCATTTTTCGATTTGATAAAAAAGATTAAAATCTTGACTTTGATATTCTTTTAAAAATCAATTATCATTTTTTTCAAAACTGATTTTAATAAAAACAGAAATTATACTGTTTATTTAAAATATTTTGAACCAAGCTTAACTTAGCTTCTGCGCCGAAAAAATGTAATTTGAAAATAAAACAAAGCAGGTCATAACCTTTCGCGTCGCTTGACGATTGACGAAAGGCACATTCATGACGTTTAGATAACTTACGGGAGGATAATTCTTTCTACGGATGGAAGGAAGTGAAATTATTTAAGTGAACAAATTATTTACCTTGTTACTTTTAAGGAAAACTTTCAGCGCTCTAATTTTTATTTTTTTTTTTTTTTTTTGTACTTAGCTTTCATTTTTACGTTTACGATGCTTTATGGAAAATATAAAGAAATTAAAAAAAAGACTGTTAATAGTGAGATTAAATTTCATAAGAAAAAGTTATCTAATTAATTTAGGTACCTTTCTTATGAAATTTTATCAGAAATGTACATAAAATACTATAATTTTATGTACATTTATTACATTTTACTGTGTTATTTGTATTTCCATTCATTTTATTATTAATTTTGATATTTCATTTATGGAAAAATGTCATAACTGAGATTAATATAAAAAATAAGATCATATAAATTAAAGTTTAGCAGTAGTTAAATTTCATAAGATGATACTGTTACTTGTAGGTACCCTTCTCAGTTGAAATTGAAAACTCAAATTAACTTCTCCATACGTGTTTCGCAAAAGTAAAGGGCTTAACAGCGGAGAACAATGCTGAACTCAAATAATGCAACTAAATTGTATTCTGGTTGGTCTTCCGTACTTGATAATTACTGTCCGACTATAAACACAAAAATTACATTTCTTAATTACCATGGCTAATCTGATTGGTCCAAATTATACAATTTTCAAAGCGCTAGACAATGACAATCTCACACGGACATTTTGAAAGGTTGATGTTGCTTTTTTAACTAATGTTAAAATATTTTTTAAAATTCAATTTAAAAATTTTTTAAAATCTTTTTTAAAATTAAAGAAATAAGAAATAATTGTATTAAAAATTCAATTTTCATTGAAAAATTTTTTGCTTTCAGAAAATATTGTCCATATTCATAAAAACAAATTAAAACAAATAAAAGCATTTGAAACTAAATAATATATTTGTTTTATTGAGTTTTGTATGTTACAATTCACAGCTGATTTTCAGGTACGTTGGCCAAAAAAAAAAAAAAAAAAAAAACATGATTTGCATTCTTCAAAGCCTTGTGCTTTTAACTATTGTAATCACTAAAACCGATGGTCTCGAATTTCTAGAGTTTTTCATAAAATTAGTTATGGGGGTGTTAATAAATATAAAAAAAAATATTTCTGCCATGACTTTAATAAAAAAAAAATATTTATAATAATTTCGATCATCTGTGAATAGTTTCTGAAAGTTTCATTAACATCTGACAATTATTTTTATTTTTGCAAGATTTTCCAAATTAATGTGTGTAAATACAAAAAAATGCGCTAAAAATTATCTATGTTATTTACTACCCCTTGTTGCGACAAAGAGAAACAAGGTTTTTTTAAATCAAAATTTAGAATATTCTAAAAAGATGGAAAAATTTTAAAAAAATAATTAAAAAAAAATTTAGTCTATCCTCTTCATAAAAACATAAGCATTTTGACGATAAAATTTTGTTTTCATAAACTTTGGCGTTTTTTCATCAGACTATGCTCTATGTTTTTAGCGATTCCGTGGAGTGACTTAGGTTAAAAACCCAGGTTGTGTGTGTGTGTGTGTTCCTTTATATATGGGATCGGATTTCTTACATTTTTCAGCCGATAAAACAAACATCCACTTTTTTTTTGGCAGGTAGTGTTTCTTATTGTCTTGCACACTTTTTTCTTTATTTTTACATTCAGAATGCTTTAAAAATTCCATTTACAAGACAATTGTTTATAATAAAATTCTATTCACCAATTGATAGACTCATAATGATTGTAAACAATGTTTTTGTTTGAATTTGGGTTTGACCAATTCGTAAAAAAAAAAAAAAAAAAAACTAATTAAGACATGCGTGTCCATCAACCTTAAACAATAATCTTTGTCAATTTTATTTTTCAGTCTTTATGATGGTCGATACTTGATCTATCTCTTACTGTTACATCCCCGGGCAACGCCGGGCTCTACTGCTAGTAACTCATAATTTTGAAGTACCATGAATATTTTGGCTATCATTAACAAAGAGTGAACTAAATGTAATCAAGAAAAAAATGGCCACCCATTCAATAAGTCAGTGTTCAATTGCTAATAAAAAAATAAGGGCTTGGTGTACAATAGCAGTATTGGATTTATCTAGATGAAGAGATAATTAGGGTCATCATTACCCTTTCAAACATGAGAAAATAACATGTACATGCAGCATACTTTGAAAATTTAAGTAAAAAAGATCTTTAGTTATTACTAATTCCAAAAAGTAATATTTTATAACAATATTCAAGAATATTGGATAAAATATAGATAATATACAAACTTAGAAGGGTTTTACAAAATAAGCATCACATTTTATTGAGTATGATGGTTTTAAAAATAATATGTACAGCAAATATATTTGTTACAATGAATGTAAAAATGGAAAAATATTGCAAATAAAGTAGATATTAGATTAATTTGTAATGAATATAAAGCACATAAATTTGTCATAGAACAAGTTTTGTCATATTTATATTTTTAAAAATATCCATACGAACAAAAAGCAAAAAATAATATATTTAAATAGTTATAGTAGATGTGCATGTGTAATGAATAGCAAAATGAGAAATCAGAGAGGCAAGTTCAAATTCCAATCAGACTTGTTACATTCACTTCAGTGTAAATACGCTTGGGAAGGGTATGAACCTATCTCTTTTCTCCCAGCTATGGGTAAATAGCTGGGCCCTATATTCTTGGATTCAAACCAGCCTGGAGAGGGTTTGGCGCCACCAGGCTATCTTACCCAAGTCATACCATGGCTGCAGTATACGTGTTGCATCTACAACATTATGGTTTATGGGTCTTGTGACCGTGAATGATAAATAATATTGATAAGCATTTTCCAGTTTTCTAAAATCTGTTTACTTACTTTGTATAAGAATCTGAAGGAATATGAACAATTTGAGAAGAAAGAAATTTTACCTTCTGACAGAAAATTCTTTATTAAAATCAACTAATTTTAGAATTTCTGACAATGATAACCGCCATGATTCTCTCCATCTGTAAAGAAAAATGAAAAATATAAATGACAATTCATCATTAATATAGGATTAATTTGTTAAATGAATTTGTTTTCTGAAAAGAATTTTCCCAGCCAATTTCATTTGATGCATTTGTGCATTGTGTCATATAGTTTATGGTCATGGATACATCACTGCAGTTATTATTTTAGCTTTGTCATGAGAAAGGACACATTTTACTTGATAACAATCTAGATTTGTGCAAAATAAATTTAATTTTGACAAAAGTGAGATAGTAATAACCTTTTCAAAAGGTATCCAGTATCATCTTTTAGTTGACCCTGAAGCCAAAGCATCTCTTTCATGCTAATATTTTCAGTTGGGTGAAAAACAGGAAATAGTTTAGTGTCCATAAGTGTTTTCTGCGAAAGTTTCTGAAAAAAATAATAGGAATAAAACAGTCTGAGATTAATCATTCAAACTTAATTTTATTTTTTTTTTTTTTTTACAATGACAGTTTGAATTCAGGAATATTATATTTCATATATATATATATATATATATATATGTCTTTAAATTTTTTTTTATATATATATATATATATATATATATATATATATATATATATATATATATATATATATATTTATGAACTTGTAGCATATAGATGAACCACGGGTTTTTTAAAAAAAGGAAAATTTGGGAAATTTTTTCTCGGTCTTCACTCAGAAATGGAAGGCACAAGGGAATCAACGAAGAACAGACACAAGACGATGGATTTCAAAATATAACATTTATTTATAAAATATATAAAGAAATAAAGAAAAGAAAAAAAAACATTCATTTAACAAAGGGGAAGGAGATCATTAAAGAATACAACTTAAAGCAAATACATACATATATGAAAACAGATCAAGCCAAGAGAATCAACTTATCTTGCAGTCGGGTTGATATCTTCACGTAAAGTTTTGATTCGCCGAGCGAGAGTTCTAATGATAAAACAATATCTTATTAGCCGACAATGTTCCTGGATTCTCTTCTTTTTCACAAGTGTTCGAGGGTCCATAGCATTTCATACAGGCATTTGGTTGGGTCGATCAGTTCCATTAGCAGTCCTTTGTGAATGTTTTTTAGTCGACAGACTTTGCTGTCTTCTTCACCTCAGTGGGCGGTCTGGCGATTTTTTCCCAGCGACCTTCAACTGCCGCTGGTCAGAGGAAAACTGAAAAATCCTTTTTGGTTTTATCTGGTTGTCCCCAAAGACAGTCACGTGGGTTCCCTTCGTCCTTGACATAATTACGCAGGAGGAGGATGGGGCAAATCACGCAGTGCTTGTGTGATGATAAAAAGTTCAACACATGCTCAAAACGTTTAGATTATCACGTGAATCGCAGCAGGAACCCTGATGGTGCCTGGAATTACTTATGGTCATGCCTGATAGCTGAAAAAATCTTGGAACCAGGTCATTTTCGCGTCGGGTCACTTGAAGTTCACAGGCCCTTAACTTGTGGGTGGAAGAGAGGATAAGGAGAGAATGAATTTGTGAAAAAGAAAAGTGTATGGCTGATCATAGAATATATATTTTCATAAAGTCTTAAACATTGGATTAAATTTCTATTTTTATTTATTAATTTATTTATTTTTCTTTTATATCTAACTAATTTACTTTTTATTTAAGATTTTACTTTAGCCTAACGCCTATATGGTTAATGAAATTGGTATTTAGCTAAATTGACAATATATATATATATATATATATATATATATATATATAGTAAGAAAAAATCCCATTGGTATATAAGCCAAGTGGATCCTAGTAATATAAAAATATTAGAACTGATCCACAAAAAAGAGCTTGATGTATTTTATTTATACAGAGGAATATAATTATCCTTTTACCTCCTATGGGGTAAAACTACTACTTCCTGCTTCCTCTGACTTTAAAGGCTTGAACTTCATTCCACTCCGGTGTTGAAAAGACTGCCGAACACTTTCGTTGACTGCTGAAATAGCCTATTCCCCCTATGAGGTAAAAGGATTTGTTTGATTATTAAATATACACAGAGAGAGAGAGAGAGAGAGAGCGAGAGCGATGGATAAATTGTCGTCTAAATTATGCAAAAATGAAAATAACACTGACATCTCATTTTAACAGATATATTTATCAAAAATATCTTGAATTACTGAAGAGTAAATGTATTTAATAAAATTGCAATTGGCTTCAACCACGGCCTCCAGACAACTTCAGAATCTTCTGCAATTCTTCTGGACGGTCTCCTTGTTTAAGTAGGTGACTGCTGCCATAATCCTTGCCTTCAGTTTCATTATTGATGTTACAAGGAGCTTTCTTGGTCTCTCACTCAAATGCACCCCCATACAAGTTGGTTGCAAGTCTGAGGAGTTATATGCCCAGATGTAAGGGGTGATGATGGGTTCTCCTGCTTGTATGGCATGGTGCAGAGTCCTGTTGACAGACATAGGTTCTTCCAGCAGCCACCCTCTTGACCCAGGGCAGCTCTATCTCCTCAAGGCACTTGATGTAGGCATCCGTGTTGAGTATGAGGCCATTACCAACAAATTTGGGAGCTTTTCTTATCAGAACTGAGTGAGTTTTCTCAGCTGATGTACCTTCATAACCACTATTAGACTCATCCAACTCTTTCCGAATCTTCAGCATTGTCTTCAGATTGATACTCAGACACTCTGAAATATTCATATTAGAGCTTTCAGCATGACTGCCAAGCAGTACAGCATGCCATTCCCAAATTTCTAGCAGAGTGAATTGCAGCATGGTGCTCTTTTTTCAGACAGTGCCCAATTGAACCTATTATATTGTACAGTAGACAAAATCAAAAACAAACAAGAATTAAATAACCACCAGACAAAATACTGTTTAAAATAAAATGGTGTCTACTCAAATACAGGTATCCATTAAAAAAAATAACATATATATATATATATATATATATATATCGGTAGTTGGTGCCTAAAGGTAAATTGTGTATATTCTACATCAGACATTCTATTCTCATTAGCATCAGCATATCTGTACTTATTCAGTATGTAAGTATGTATTACAGATGTTGTTTTTTCAATGCAGTTCAGTTTCAGTATTTTTAGTTCTGATTTTTAATGCAACCACTTTTTATATAATAGTAAAGAAATTCTATGTTTAAACATGAATTTAAGCATACTTAATGAATAGTTTCCACAAAAAGTCGCCTACAAATCCTCTACAATCCTAATCATCACAAAAACTTGCCCAAAACTACTAGATTTCATCAGTAATATAACATGCGAAAAAAAAAAATTCCCCCACGTCCGACTTCATTTTTTATTTCTTGTTAAGAAAGGACACAGGTGTGTTCAAAAATATACTATCAATATTATTATTTTTGTTGCCTTTTTTTATCTCTTTAATTTTAGAGGTATCACTATTGTAAAACTGGTTGAATATGTGGTTAGGTATGACAGTCACGTTTGTGCCTGTGTGTATTTTAAAATTAACTTTTTTGCCATTCACTTAAGGTCAACTCCCCATGAGTCTGCCTGTTGATATAGATCTCAAGAAAATATTGCTGACATTTTTTATTTCATGGACAGCAGTTGAAATACACATTTCTTGTAGTCCCCTTTCTTTCAACATGCATGACATCTCACGCCTCTAGTTGGACATTGTGTTGAATTTTGCTACCACATTTGTGACACTTAAACTAGTTTTTGTTCTTTTTCTTGCCGATGTGTTTTTTGTGTTTGAACTTTGTATGTGACTGTCTTCCCTCAAGATGCACTGTTGCTGTCTGACAGTATCAAGCCTTCTCAAGTAAGAATTTCCTTCCAGCTGCATTCTTTCTGATAGATGTGACTTTGAAAGTCCAACTACAAGATGGTCTCAGATTAATTCCAATAGTTACACTGTTCAGCTACCATATACAGATCAGTGATGAAAGAATCTATGGACTCATTAGATCCATGTTGATGCCTGTTAAAGACGGCTTGTTTATATATTATGTTTTTCTTATCAACCAAAAAATGAGTGTAATCTCTCTTTAACATCATCATAATCATTCACCCCCTGCCCACACCTCAAACAAATTTAAGTTTTTTAGTATATTGTTAGTTTCATCTCCCATACAATAAATTAGTGTATTTACCTGACTGGCTTGACAGAATCTTTCAAAGTGTCAAATCCATTTTTCCAATTCCAAAGATTTTTTAAAATCAAAGGATTCTGGTGTCTTTATTGTGAATGATACACATGTTGGAGCAGCAATATTGGATTTGTTCATCTTGCCCCTTTTTTCTGTTTAACTTAAAAACTTGTCTTGTCAGTGTTAAAGTTTACTCACTGGTTTACTTCTGACACTGTATTGTGTTAATACTTAAAATACTTGTGGGCAAATAACAACATAATACATTTAGTCAAAAGGATCTTTCATCAGGTTTCATTTACATATGTTGCATTTTTTCTCCCACCACACCAACAGTAACCTTTACTCCTCCCTGTAATAGGGCAAAGTTGTTTCAATTTGACCACTTGGGTCAAGGTAACATCAGTTAGATGCTGTTTGGTTACAATTTAAATTAACTATTTTAAGCTGATCTGTGCATCAGTGTGCTGAAAATTTCTCATCCTGGTCAAGAAGGAATTCCAAAACAAATTCTTGTGCTTGATCAATTGGTCAGATTGTGGGAAGTGAGTCAGGTTGAGAATTTTGGGAAATTGTTTGACCTCTTTGAAGGACACTATGGTATATTCTGTCAGATGCTCAACATAACCTTCATAATGTAATTTTGATAAATATTTTCACTTGTGCTAACATTTTTCAATAAGACAAAATTCATTGTATCCTTACTTTTGATGACAATAAGAAACATCACAAACTTTTAAACTACTGAACAAGATTAATGCAGGTTTCAGATATTTATTTTTTGTTCCTAAAGTTATTCAAATGGAATGCATTTCCTAAGATTTTGGGCTTTTTAATGATTTTAAATAGCTCTAATAGAAGTAATCTGCAAGTTCTCTAAATGATTTTACTATTATGATATCAATGATATCAAATATTCATCAGTAATTAAATGTTACCTAGATATCTAAAATGAAAACATCACTTGAAATTTCTAAAAACCAAAAATTTTGATTTAACAGAATTTCTATTCCTTAAAGTGTTCCACTGTTAACGTTCAACTTTCATTCAAGTAAAAAACATAAACAGTTATTATGGCTCAACTTATATTCATCCGATTAAAAAACATAAGAACCTATTAAAGTTAAATTTACAAAAATAAAATATAAAACATGAAGAGCTATTAAGGTACAAGTTGTAATCACTTCCCTCACCAAATGACGGGCTATTAATGTTCAACTTCTATGCATCTAAGTATAAAACATGAAACGATATCAAGATTCAACCTTTACTCATTTTCATATAGAACATGAAGAGGTAGTGCGAAGCATGAAAAGTTATTGTTTCAACTTTTGTTCATCTAAATACAAGACATGAGATGCTATTAAGGTTCAATTTACTCTCATCCAAATATGTAACATGAAAGGCTGCTAAGGTTCAACTTGGATTGAAGAAGTATTAAATTTCAGATTACAAAACAGGAAGAGTTATAAAAGTTGAACTTGTCACACTTTATATGAACTTGAGGGTGAATGGAGTCTCTCTGAGCCTTGGTTGGCAATCCATTTAGTGATGGTGTCACGATAAAAACATCCTTGATAGCCCTCGTGAAGCATCAAGAATTCAGCTATTGACAAGATTATGAACTACACCAATCAAAGTATTGGTGAGTTCAATCTCGGCTGAGGCCGCAAGATGATGATATGAACTTGTTGTCGCACTTGTAATACACTTGTGTTATGGCAGAATTTTGTAAACAATTTATAAGAAGCCTGAACAAAAATGTTCAATCTGACATGGGAACTCCAGGTATTTAAGTAAACTAATATCTACTACTGTAAAAAACAGTAAATGTGGCACAAGTCCAAAGACGAGGGAAGGAGATGCTTGTCTTCACTAACCTAACTTTAACTTAGTTAATCACATTTACTGACCCAATTAAACTTCAATGTTCCTTTCACCTTAACAACCCATTTGTAGGAATATTTTCATACAACAATCACCAAAACAACACATGTTCTCACTGAGATTCTTATTAATACCCAATATTTACAATTCAAGTAGGGAGGAAAATAAAAATACAATGTTTTTTATTAACAGTTTAAAAAAAAAAAAAGAAAAAAAAAGAAAAATGAAAATTATGAAATGAAAATTATTTACAGTGAATAAAGGATGAAAAAAATGTGTGAGTATGGGTCTCAACTAATGATTTAAATTCTGGGAGAAAAACATGTTAACTGGGCCAAAAGTGAGTGAAAGTGACAAAAATTAAAATAAGTTAATCAGTTAAAGAAATGCAGATAGAGAAATTGAAAAAGTTTATATTGAGTTCCATGTTTGAATTCATTTTAATAGAAAAATGTGAAAAGCCTCCTGCTGCTAATTAGAATTGGAGTTGGGAAAGAACTATCATCATCAAGGATTGGTTAACCTTCTCCTTGCAGGTAAGTCTATCATTTGTTTAAATAAATAAAATAAAATTAATTGAATGAAACCATTACTGAATAATTGAGAAAAAGTATGTCATTTAAAAATAAAATGTCAATTAAAAATTTGTTTTTGCAAAAATTGATAAAAATGTCAAGTTTAACAAAAAAAGAAATCAATATTTTTACACTGAACAATCAAGCAAAATGTAAGAGGTGATCTGAAATAGTTTGAACTTTGTTCATTATTAAAGAATTTTATATTGTTAAATGAAGATTAAATTGAAAATACTTCATTTGCATAGCAAAGATCTTGTTCGCTGATGCCAGTATTTTGGAGGAATATTTTCCATTTCTGGTTGCAAAATGTAGTGTCTTCATTTGTTAGTGGAACCTGGAAAAAGACAAGAACAGAATTTATGCAGTAATTTAATGTTTTTTATCATATGAAAAGATAAATAAAATATTTTTTATCATATGAAAAGATAAATAAAATTCAAGTTTATCATATATATATATATATATATAGATAGATAGATAGATAGATAGACAGATATGGGGAGAAAGATGCATGACAAAGTGGAAATGTTTTTGTGTGACAGGTTTTGTCCTTTAGGACTTCATTGGAGTATGTTTGATGCAACTATTCATGAGCATAAACAAGAGTCACTGGGAATTTTAATTTTAAAAATATATTTTTTTTATATATCTGTTTTGGATTTATAATTTAGCCAATTTCATTTAGATTCCTTCTCTTTTTGTTTCCATCACTTTTGTTATTAAATATCCCACATTGTGATAAAAGAATTGTGAAATATTAAGAACCCGGATGCAAATTTACTGTGGATGATCTAGTGATTAAAGCATTTTCTAAACATTTTTGTCTTAGTGAATTGCTTTCACTTTTAATTAAAAGAGTATATTTTTTAGCAAAATTGTGGTCAGTCTCATTATAGTGAGCAACTAATGTGTTTAATGTGTTGTTTTGTAAAATATCCATTTTGTGTTCATATAATCTTTTATTTAAATTTATTGATGTTTCTCTGATTTATTCTTTGTGGCTATCATTACAGGTAATAGAGAAAATTCCTCCTTTTACTTTTAGCTTATTGTTTTGTTTTGTATTGATTAAGTCTTTTATTGTTTTAGACATAATTGTGACAAATTTTATATTGATTTCAGATATATTCTTTTCAATTGTAGTTGTGATAGAATAAGTGGGTAGAAATAATTTCAATTTTTTTTCATTGGGTTTGTCAGAAGAAGCCACTTTTCTATTTTGGAATGTTTTATGAGGCTTTTTTGTATTTAATATGAAATGGTTAAGGTTTGGGAGGAGATTGAATTTATATTTATAAGTATTATTATTATATTATATATATATATATATATATATATATATATATATATATAAAATTGTGATGATGATAACAATTGTTATTAAAGATTAAAAATAATGATGTAATTTGATAAACAACTTAGCAGTTTTAATTTTGCAAAAGAAAGTAATTTTTCCTTTATTAAAATCATTACTACAGTAATAGTGATTTCTTAAGCATTTTTATTAAAATAATAAAAGTTATAATTTTTGTTTGTTTGATGAAGTACTTTTTAAGAAGAAAATTATTTATTTAATGATTAAAGTATTGAATAAGAAAAGATAATATCTAGTAGAACATGAAACCTGTCTTTGTGTATCTCTCCTTAGATGAGTGTTTGTTTTGTAATTAAGCTACGAGAGTGAAACAAGTGTTATCTTTGTTCATTATTCTTATCAATGATTTATTACAAATATATCAATCCTCCCCAAGTTGCTATGTATTGTATTATTGTGCAAGTATTTGCAACCTGTAAAAAATATATTAAAACAAACATATACACATTTGGGTAGTTATTTACAATTAGTGAAAATTAATTCTTATAAAAGGTTATATAGAAAATTAATTCTTATAAAAGGTTATATAGAAAATCATCCTAACACTGGTGAATATGAAATAAAAGTCTAAATTAAGCAGTGGTATCATTATATAAAAAGGCACTTTGTATGAAATGAAGTAATTAAGTACTTTACCATAAGTTGATCCAGAATCCCATGGATTGTTAACACATATTTGCTAGTTTGCAAAGTTTTTAAATGAATATTGAATCCCTGGATTACAATTGAGTCAGCAAACTTAACTGTCTTCTTCTGAAAAAAAATTCATAAAGATTAACATTATATAAGAATTAGATTTTTAATATAATTAATTTATAAACAACTGATTTGTACCCTAACCAAAAGAACTTGTATCAACTATTCTATACATAAAGAGATCATTGAAATATTTTAAATTGTTCACTAAATTTAAAAAAAAAAAACGTTCATAATTTTGAAAAATTTATGAATTCTTGATTAACTTTTATTTATTATTTTAACAAATTTTGACTTTCATCATGAAACCCATACTAATTATTTATTGATTTAAACTTTAACTAATTATTCATTGATTATTTGACTTTAACAATAAATATCCATGAATTTGGAAGATAACATTTTAGATGCAATGTCAGTATGCTGAAAAACAGTTCTAATGAAAAAAATGTAAATGTAAATAAATGTTAAATTTACAATATTAATTTTTGATAATTTATGTAATTATATTTTAAAGAGCGAGGAGGGAAAACGTGTCTTTTTAATCAATGATATTCAATGTGAGATAAAATTTCATTTGAGATTTTTATGTTTTTACCAACTTCATAAAAAATTGAAATTTTATATATCTAGGTTTAAAACTTAAATATACAAACTTTAAAATATCCAAATTACTAAAAGCTCTATGTTGTACATTATCATGAATTTGTGAGCTTATATTTCATTGTACATAATTTTACAGAATGAATCAGGCTGTTAACTGATGTTGTCATCTGTATCCAATTATTGGCATTGTCATCCTCTCTATTATCTTTCTCACTCGTGGTGGTGGCGGTGATGGCTATGAATTGAAGAGAGTTTGATGAAGTTATTCAAGTGAATTTGATTTTGGTGGACAACTCTGTGTGATAGAGAAGCTCACACATGGCTCAAAGAGGACTGAGACAGGTGAGATATGACAAACCTAGTTGCATCAGGCTGTTGGATGCTTGGTTTGTCAAGGTCCGAATAGCACTCTTCTGTTTGGCCATTGAGATTGTGTCAATCTTTGCCTATTTTTCTGTTGGGGTCTTTGGGGGTTGGTCACATTCAGTCTGGTACCTCTTCCTTGACCTTACTGCCATGTTTGGCCCTACAAGAGTTGGAGTTTAAGATAGCTTTGCACCTGGGATCACTGGGACATGCAAGCCCTCTATCGTGACAATGAACAACCATATATATTTTATATGGTGGAGTGAACAACCATATATATTTTATATGGTGGAGTGAACAGTTCATTAACAAATATATCACTTTGAATTATTATTACTTTAATGACAATTATAGAAATGAATTAATAAATAAGAAAAGAATAAAAGTATAAAATTAACATTAAATATATAAGAACATTTTTTTATTATTGTTACTAAAAATAAATATTTGAGAGATAAATAATAAAGGAAGAAATTCACTACTGCACCAATAATAAAAAAAGAAAAGAAAAAGTAAACAAAATAACGTTATGACTCAAAATGCTTTCCCTAAAATTTGAAAATACATCCTCATCCATTAAAAAAATGTTATGTTACTACAATCAATGAATGAGAAGAGGATGAAAGAATAGTATTATTGGCAAATGTTTTTAAAAATGTTTGAATGATAAATGATAGGGAAAGAAACCAAGAATACTGAACCAATAGTCAGCGATGAGTAAAACAAACATTTATGTTTTACATATATAATTAAGTACATTAAATTTGGAGCTGTAGGTGGCTTAATGTTTAACAGCATGGAAAATAGGTCAGTGAGACACATTCAAATTCAAACTGTTAATAATGTCTTTCTTCTATTTTTTTATGAGAAAAAATCCAACTTTACTGGAAGAAAAACAAAATAATATAAAAGTTTTATTTACATTAAGTTCCATTTTAAGTCCACTACAAATGGACTCCTTTCCAACCTGGATGTGCCCGTTCATATAACAATTGGTCACAACAGAGCCAGGTCCAATTGTCACTTGACCTTGAAGAATGCTATTAATAACCACACTGCTTTCTACTATATCTACAGTGTCCTGTAATAAAGAAAATATACATAAAAAATAACAGTTCCCACAACCTAGATCCATAAAAAATGTCAAAACAGGTAAAACTAAAAATAGAAACGACATTCAGTAGCTTTGCTAGTTTAGACCATTGGTACATGTTAAATAATACAAGTTCAATTTTTCTTCACAGTTACTTTTCTTGTTGAAAGTTGTGAAGGCTGAATAATTTATCAGCTAAAAAAAGAATAAAGAGTAATAAAACAATCAAGATACTAATTAGAAAAATGTGAAACAATGAAAATATTTTATCTCAAAAGTTTAGATTAAGAAGAAATTGTACTACAAAATAGTTTATGCGGTACTTTAAAAATCAGTCATACTTTTTGCTACAATTTCAGCTGATAATGATTACAAATGATAAGTAATTATTATGTTATTCAAATCCTTTGAATTAGGTTGACATTATTTATCTTCTTTTTTTGTTTCATATCTGCTTATCTTCCAAATTGCCACATAAAGTTTGAATGATCTTTATAGCTGAGGAGCAAACAAAATATTGAAATGAATAATAATAAATAATTAGGATAATATTAAATATCTGCTTAATCTTCCAAAAAGAAAACTTACACCTAATGAAGAATGTGTAATTGGATTCCAGACAAGTGACTTGGATGCATTCATTTTAAGTGGACAGTGAATAATCTGAGAGAGAAATTCAGTAGAAGAAGTAGCCAAGTAATTGTATTGGCCTGCCTCAATTATATCTACAATGAAATAAAAAAAGAATCTGCAATGTTTTGTGTTGTAAACAAGTGATTTTATTTGATATAAGAAATTTACAAATATAACCATTATTCATTTTTGATTGAACTTAATTTCAGTTGTTTTCTATTGCAACTACTCAGGCTATCATTCTATGGCCACATGGATCAGAAATAAAGAATAAGATTCATCATAAGTTTATTTTGTATTTCCACTTTTTAATGGTGGCTTGAGTAAATGAGGTAGAAAGCAACTGAAGATGGAAAAAATAATACTCAAATAATCATGGTTGACAATACATCATCTAAAAATAATTTAAAACATCCAAGATAATATGCTCAAGGTATCATATTTACACTTAAAATAGTGAAACTAAACTGAAGCATCTCTTTAAGTTAAATTTTGGTTTATAGAACTGAAAGATAAAATTCTTCTTACTGAAACAAAATTAAAAATAAACAAATTTGTGCTTATAAAACATTTCATGATATGCAAAATTTATTTCTCATTCGTTAATATTTAATTATTTGAAATGTATACATTATTTTTCATAGTGTATTTAATAGAAGAAACTATAAGAATACATACAAGGACATATTTTGAAATCATGAAGTTCATCCCACAAAATCTGCCTGATTTCTTTTGTGAGCGTTTCTGAATTTTTTGAATTAAAATCATCTTCAGTCACACCAGTGGCCATTGGGAGTAGCACATCAAAGAAAAGTGACAACTGCAAATATAAAACCATTTTTATAATCAACTAAAACAATTTTAAAGATGTATTATTGAGTAATTGAAAATTAATTTCAAATTAGATTTCAGTTTTAATATATGAATATAATATTTATAAAATTTCAAAGAAATGAAAAGAATGATATTTAGAATTTATTTAGTTACTTGTTATTCTTAGTGGAACAACCTGACTGCCTTTTGCATACTCAGAAAACTCAGAAACAAGTTTCTTTTATCTGAGAAATTCTCAAATATTAACACAAGCCACAACTTATACTAGATTTCATTTTAGTTCTAATATGTGTAAAATTAGATTATTATTACGTGTTTTTTTTAACATTGATTTATTTAGCTCTTCATAGTTAATTTTATTTTTATAATGAGGATCACTCCAAATTGTTATTGTTTTAATTTAATGACTGTTTTAATTTCAGCTTGTACATTAAATCTTAAAGTAAATGTTTTAGTAAAAATAGCTCAATATTTTCTGCCATTAAAGTACAATAGCTTTTCTTAAACAATTTGAATTAGTTCCTTACAGATGAAGAATTGATTTATTTTAAATGTTTTAATAAATTTTTAAATAGATTCTAAATATTTCTTAATTTATTGCAATGATTTTTTAGATGAATCTCGATTTTTGGCTGATTCCTTATGCTTACATTCACAAGCACAATATATCTACACATTTGATAAAATTGAGTGATTTTGCTGTGTTTTAGAATTGGAGTAAGATTTTAATTTGTCAGACATGGTATTTTACTTAATTATGATTATTATATTTTATAAGTGATCACTGAAAAGTTCTCAGACTTGCCCACATCCTAAAATCACTTCAGATTTTTTAGAAGGATTAAAAAAACATGTACATTTTATAGTTCTGCTTGATTAGCCATGAACTTTTTAGAATCCCCACCTAAATGAGAAACACTTAAAGGAGTTTATGCATTAAAACTGAAATTAAAATTTCTGTCTTGAATCATTTAAATATGGTTTTTATATAAAATTTGAAACAACTTGAAAAATAAACATAATAGTAATTTAAGACTTGATAATAGAAATACCAAATATTTAATTACTCATGCAAGAAATAAAAATGTCATTTAGAAATCTGCTACATTTTATAGTTTTTAAAAATTAATGTTTACCTCTTTTATTTTCTGTCCACTGTCCAAGCCAATATAAGTACAACTATCAAGAGGAGGCTTGACGTGAAATGAAAGCAGTTTTTCAGCAACTATTTTATTAAAATACACTATGCCACAAACCTGAAAAGGGAAAAGGAAAAGAAGTTAGAACTACTTAGGAAAAAAAATATTCTTAAAAATATGTTTCTGCTTCTTCAATATTAACAAAATTATATAAAAGTAAAAAAATGAGGTGAAATAATTTCTTTTTGACTATACAAATGTTTAAGCCATATATGAAAAGGCTCTATGGGTTGTTTGTTCTGATAAAGTAATTCCTTTTGTTTTTGATATTTACATTTTGGACATTCTTCAGCCTTCTTCATGTGTAAAATACATAAGAGGAAGAAAAAATTCATTAGAAACTTTTTCTTGATGTCTTATATGCCTGAGAAAAGCTGGAAAATAAATTGGATGAATAGATTTAAGAACATGAAAGACTTTAATTATCTAATTGATGATGTTTTATCAAGGAAATAAAAATAATATATTTTTTAATATTTTATGTATTTTAATATTCATGTGTTTGGAAAAAAGAACTGAAAAACATTAACTTGTAAGTAAAAAATTAAAATGTTGAGTGAGGTAAATAGCACTTTGATTCAAATCAAAAAAATCATAAATCCGATGTCGTAATTCAAAGGATCATAAATCAATCTCACAAGTCCAATGTCAGAAAATGCCAAGGTTGTAAATTAAAAAGGTAAAAATCCAACATAATAACTCACAAGGACCTACATCACTCATGAAAATCCAAGCCATCATGGTCCAAAGTAGAATTCTTTTATTGCAGTATGAAAGGTTTTGTGATTGATCGACACTGCTAAGGAAGTGCAAGCAATTACCACATTTTGAGGCCTACTAAAGTCAACCTGATCTGAATTCAGATTTTCTTTTTCAACAGATAGCACAGTGAACACAAATATTTTTTGAGGTAAGATTCGGTTTCTCCTTTGGTATCATAATAAGTAAAGTAAAAATTAAAATGTTTAATTATAAAATCATACTAAATCATTAATTTTATAATTAAAATACTTAAAAATATTAAGATGACTAAACAAGTAAAATAATTTCTAAAAATGATAGTTACAATGAGAAAATCTCCAGATGGCTGTATGCAGGATAAGAGACTTGCATTGT
This sequence comes from Acanthosepion pharaonis, assembly GCA_903632075.3. NCBI lineage: Eukaryota > Metazoa > Mollusca > Cephalopoda > Sepiida > Sepiidae > Acanthosepion > Acanthosepion pharaonis. The sequence goes on from CAHIKZ030002373.1 coordinate 226,466, forward strand.
CTGGTTGATATTTTATATCTTCTATATAACCCTGAAAAATGAAATTTGAAAAAAGAAAGTTACTACAAATTATTAACAGAGATTTTTAATATTCAAAGACATTTTTACCATTATTAATTTTGATTTTGCTATTGTTCAGCACAGCCATCTCAATTTTCGTTAATCCCTTGTATAGTCTGCCACAGATACATATATATTGTTCAGTGTAGTTATATGTAGTTCAGTGATCTTTTTGATAACTAACTTGTACACAATACCTATTTCAACACTGTTAACTGCCAAGGCTCCACTTATAGATATAATAGGGCAAGTCCCCCAACCATGGCTTAATTTATAGTTAATCCAAGAAACACTTATTATTCCTCACAATGAGCACATTTACCAATGTCTGTGACATCTCATGCTGTAGGAAAATATAGAATTGTATCAGGCTTTTGTGCAAAAAAAAGAAAGATGAAGATAACAATTACACTCAAAGTTACATTTGTAGATATAAAAGCCCACTAAAAATCTCTGCACATACAAAACTAACTAATTATACATGGACGCAGTAGCCAACAGAAACAAGCAATCAATAATCTGGATAGAAAAAAATGTTATAACACTAAACTTGATTATCAGCCAAACATTATGACAATCACTTGAAGTTGGCTATAGAAAGGAATTACTGAAAATTGTGAAGGAAAAAAGAAATATTGTCTCTCAGTAATAAGCAATCTCAAAGTTTTGGATAAAAACAAACTATATTAATTTTTATGCTTTTACTTTTGTTTACAAGGGTGGGCTGAAAAAGGCTGATTATGAAGGAATGATGCCAGAGCTGTGAAATCTTGCATGCATTAATTCCAACTCTTCTTATCAATAACTATTTTGTTTCTTTTCAGGTAAACTGAAATCTGACTTCAAATAAGACTTCATAATTAATAAGTACCAACTTCTCTTGATTCATGCTAGAAGTAAAAGGTATATTGTCTGCATCATGTAATCTACATTTTGATCAAATTTTGCTATTTATTTCTTTTGTTAAAAGATACATAAAACAATATAAATAAAAACTTAGATGAAAACTTGTAACCAATTATTTACTGCTTTTGTAATTTGGAATTTCAGTTAACATAAATATATTGAAAACTCTAGACCAGGGGTGTCCAAGCAAGAGGACCAGATATGATAAGGTGAATATGTGTGAGGTGAGGGCCAACCATTCTGCTTGGCATTCTTTGAACCATTAAAATTAAATGCAAATGAACTATCTTATGAAAATTTTATGGCAAATGGCATATTTTTATTTCTTCACAGGGATAGCAAATAAATTTAAACAGGTCTTACCAAAATCACTCAGCCTGTCATATCTGAAGTAAAATATATCTGAGAAAAAAAAATTTCCAGGAAGCTATAACTCAGGTTAATCTTAAACATTACCTGTTATTGGTAATTAATGTTGTCTGTCAACTTTTAAGTTAAAAACATGAATAGGAACATAACATGTAGTCCAGGTCTGGTTCAAAGGCAGTGATTTTAGAAATTGGCTAGAAAAGGCCAAGGTCAGGGTTACACCACCAGAGGGCACCCACATAGTGCTGCTGCCATCTTTTGGTAAAACATGAAATTGCATTTCTTAGGTGTGTACTTTACATACTCTGATTGACATTACTGGCAGGCTGTAAGTGATAAATTCTATGACAGAGGAGGGGAGCATATGAAATTTGACTGTGGGCCATAATTGTCCCCACCCCCAGGGCTGGACTTTGGGCATGCCTGCTCTAGACCCAGTTACAAGGATACAACATATTTGTCATTTCATAGAATTAAATAGTAATGCTCTCACCAAAAAGAGCAAATTATATATTTAAAAGTAGAAAAATATGATTGTGGTTATTTACTACACTTTGTTTCACACACAACTGTTTATGGAAAATATCATGAATTTTAATGTGTACAGTCCAAACAGCATATCAAAATCTTTAATAGCCTACCACTTGATAACTGTAACAAAAAAACTGCTGGTCTAAAATAATAGAAAGAGATAGACATCACCTGTTGATCAGTTTTAAAAACTCCATGTTCTTTACAGTAGTTTTCACTGCTAGGAACAGTAACAACATAGACATCTGCTTTTGTGCTTGGCCATCTGATAACTAGAATTAAATGTGAAAAATCTAATTATTTCTATCTATAAGAATTTTCTTCATTTCTAAATAAAACTTAAAGGCCTGAATAGAAGAAGTTTCTCTGTTTTTACAGAGATTTTAATTAATATATATTTTATTAGATTGGAACAAAAATTTGTAGTGTTTTGCAATAGGTGACAGCATTTGAACATTTGATTTCATTTCATACATGATTGAAATTTATGACATATACATATTTTTAGAGGTGACATTTCAACACATCTTGTTATTATTTGTGTATGGATTGGGAATTTTAAATGTTTTTATATTAAAAGTGAAAATGAAAGAAAATGATATTTATTTATTTTCATCATTTCATGCTCCTTTTGTTTCTGGAAAGAAAAACAAAAGATATGTGCCATTTATGGAGATGGTGCCATAGCTGAGAGTACTGTAAGTGGTTTGCAAGGTTCAGAAGTGAAAATTTTGATCTGGAAGAACAAGAATGTTACATCAGACCTGCAATCATTGATGTTGACAAAATTAAAATGAATATTAAAAATAACTCAAGTTACATAATTTGGGATATTGCAAAGATACTCTACATATCTCTTATAAGAATTGTAAGACACTTGAAAACACTTGGGTTACATTCATTGCTACAATGTTTGGGTGTCTTATGATTAAATGGAAAAGAATTTAATAAAATGCATTTACATCTGTGATTTTTTGCTCAAATGCAACAAAAATCACTCATTTCATAAAGAACTATTACGGATGATAAAAATGGATTATTTACAACAATGTGGAATGAAAAAGGCCCTGGGATAAATGAAATGAGCCATTGTTAACCACTCAAAAAATCAGTTTACATCCAAAGAAGGTACAGCTTGGCTGGAATATCCTACTACACTGGTTATATTCAACTGACATTATACCTGAAGATTATCACTAATTTACTCAAAGATGGCAAAAGGTAGTGGAACAGAATGGTACATATATAGTTGAAAAAACTCTAAATTTTGTCTTTTAAATTCATTTTTAAACACTATGTATTTTTGTTCCAACCCAATATAAAACACAACATGACTTTTTATATTCAAACACCCTTATTTCCCCTGTTTAAAGTAATGACATATTCACTTTGAGTAACACAATGTGTGGGAATATTATCATAACAGAGAGAAATGCTAACTTATACACTGCTCAAAATTTTGTAGTAGTTATTTTATTTTATTGAAAGAGAAATACTGTTTATTATTTGTTCATTAAATACAATTTAAAATATTATTTAGTTTCTTTAAAACAAAAAAATTCAAATATATCTGTGATATATTTTCCATGTTTTTTTTCTTTTATTTCTGGTTACTTTTTTTTTGTTTCAAGCATTTAATATTTCTTTCTTTAACATTTGTCATTATCAAAATGAAATGAAACATATCCATCTCTCCTTAAATACTGTAAATTAGGACCTCAAAAAAGTGAAAAAACAATGAAGCACTATTCAAAATTCAGAATTTCAAATATTAAAGAAAAAAAGTAGAGGACTACTTGACTGTACTTTGTGAGGCCATTAAGATTCAAACTTGGTAAGAATTAACAGTGATTTTGATCCATGTTTTTCTTATAAAAGGAAAGAATTTTAGTAGTCAGCAGTTCTTGTTCCAGTGTTCATGTCTAGGAATATGTTATCTTGTCATTTTTAGTACTGCTCATCCTGTTTCCAAGTTTGAGGCTGTACTACTTAATCCAGGCATTGAACTCAATTATTACATCAACAAATTCACAAACCAAAGATTTAATCTGCTATTGTGCCTAAACATGGACAGCAGAATATGAGCAATCTACCACTGTAGATTAAATAAAGTGTTTAGTTTGAAATTTCCTTTTTACAGTGCATGGATCCAAGCAGGAGGTCAGGGAGAAACATTTTGATCTTAGGCAGAGCCCACAGATATTCTGATGAGTACAATGTAAGTTTTTATATGGCTTCAAATTCATTAAATGAGTATGACAAGCATTAACGGACATGAGATTGACAAGGATTCTTGATTGATTGGTTTGTTTTTATCTTTTTTTACAGCTTATCAACCTTTTTCAGACACACACAGATATGCATATATATATATATATATATATATATATATGCCAATATCAGAAACATCATTTTGATAATGTACTGAAGATGAAATAATTGAAATTAGTCACATCTGTTATTCAAGAATGTTGACTTGTCAGTTGGCTTTCAACTTAACCATTTTTGGAGTACAGCATAAATTAGTGATTAAAGAAGGAATCAACATTATTATTTAATACTAGTAGCATGGTCTTGCGTTGCCGTGCTTGATTCAAAAATCGTACGATTCATACTGCAATTGCTATCACTTGACTTAAAATATTTTTGCCCTTCCTTGCCTTTAAAGGAGTGCCCTTTGCCGTGCTGATGTTGCTACATGCCTTACTTCTTGCCTATCTCACACTGTGAATTTTTTCTAAGCTTTATACTAAACATTAAATCTTTTACGAAAAAAGAACTAAACAAAATGAACACAGAATGATCAGCTTTAAAAAAGGACTCGTAACTGGAAAAACCGAATGAAAAAAGGATGTTAACAACAAATACTTTTTCACACCCAACCCAGTTCTGCGGAATCAGAATCAACGTTGAGTTTAAGCAAGCGAATGAGCCAATTAGAGTAAAGTGCTATGCAAATTCATATTTTTCCCACTTGTGACAAATGCAGCTATTGATTTTTTTTTTGCATGCTAGCATGCTAGTTAACATTCATGTCAATCAGCTGTTGGCTCTCACGCTGGCCAATAGAATCTTCCTGCCGATTTGTGGCAGCCAGCTATAGGCTCTCACTCTGGCCAGTATAAAATGGCTGCAAACTACATGAAAACTGCCAGAGAAGCATGAAAAAATCGATTATTTCCACTATTGATGGGAGTTGGGAAATGTAAAGTTGGTCTTGGCCTTTCTGCTATCTTGGAGCATGTGCATGTAAATTTTGGTGCAAATCCGTCGAAAATTGCAACCGTGCATTCATTACACATACACACACACACACACATCCTGCTTTTTATAGATAGAGATTCAATTAAATATATAAACAGACATTTATAATTATCACATTAAGGAAAAAATCCTTATATCAGATCGCCCTGTTGGCTAGGGCTGTAGAATATGCCAACTGCACCTCTGCAGAGGAGTAAGACCCCCCAATGGGGCATCCTGGGTATGACAATAAACTACATCTGCATCTTAGGTAAGATGATAAACTACATCTGACAGCAAGGCCTCTGATCAGGAGGTTTTGAGGAGCGTGGAACCACCTCTTACTTGCTGGTGTTCCCAGGTCCACCCTGACCCAAGGTGGTAGCAGCTGTTAGGGTCCAAGCTATGGGCAAATAGTTAACCCCAAAACTGGGGTAAAAACACTCTGAAAGTGTAAAAATAGGTTTTAATACCAGAAATACTTTGTAAAAAATTATTATCAGCAATAAATTTTTGAAGAAAAAAAAATATTACCAACAATACATTTTTTTTAAAAAACAAAATATTGCCAACAATACGTTTTTGAAAAAAATATTAGCAGCAATACATTTTTGAAGGAAAAAATTATTGCCAGAAATAGATTTTTGACAAAACAAAATATTACCAGCAATAAAGATTTTGTCGGCATTAAATAACCCATTGAGGTTGATAAGCTGCAAAACAAAACAAACCAAATCAAACCTTATATCAGAAGTGTAATATATTTAAAATTTTAGTGATTTCAATGAAAAACAATTTTTGTTTCATAAATGTATAGATATAATTTTACCCGCATGCTCTGGGATAGATAGCATCATGTCAGTACTAGCTACCCATATGCCTGGAGGAGATGGAGTTGCTATCTGAAAAAGAATAAAGAATAAACCTAATCTAATAATATAATCAAGGAGGGTTTAAACATTTTTAATGTTCACTGTCAGAAGTAAAATAAATTCCTTCAATTTTACATTTCAGTTTCATATTTAAAAATGCATTGAAATCCAAGATTATTTGTATACCATAGCAGCTTTGATTTTAACATCTTTGGTAGAATAAATACAAGTGAATGAAGTATAAAATTTGTTTTCATCAATTCTTGATAATCATAGGTTTTAAGTATATTTAAAATATGAATTGACACCAATTATTAAATGATTTCCTGTATGGATCAAAGATTTCATTCTGCAGATGCCAAAGTGACCTGAATTGTTTTAATACCAACATCTGCAAAGACATCAAATTAAAATATGTTCTCAATATAATAAATAGTCATTAAAAATGGAGAGGCTCCTTAAATAAAACTGATAACAAACGCTGTGATTTTTTTTCTTTTGTTTTAGATATTTTGGGCACAAAGCATAACAGTTTGAATTACTTGGTTTCTTTCAGAGGTTTTTTGTTTTAATTATTTTAGTCAAAACTGATTAGTGTTACACAAAATTTCTTATGAATTGCTAACTTAAGTTTCATAAATGCAATGTGGACTTCCTCTGTTGGTGAGGTTTAATCATGGGAGACATTATCAGAATGGCCTATTTAAGAGAAAGGTAGGTCTTTTAATTAAAGTGCATTGTAACATAAGTAAATCAATTAAATAGTAATAATTAGAAAACTAATTTCAGTCAAAAATATGCCTAACATTCTAATAGAGAATTTCATTTATGCTGTAAATATGAATATTTTGCTTTGGGTGTCATTTTCTTTAAATAAATCCTTGTAGTTTTTAGTCATTCTTATTCATTTTTTATCCTTCTACCACTTCAGATCTTTGCATATAAATTGGAACATTTGAAATATTCATTCAAGATGTGGTATTAAAGATTTTCAACAGAGGAGAATAACTCTTTGCCACTTTTAGCAGGTGTTTATTATGCATCTTGATTTTCAAATGAACTTTTATTTTTCAAGAGACAAGCATCCACAAATCTTTTTGTCAGCACATGTACTGCATACAAGTGGGTTTGAGATAAATTTCTTGATCATATGGTGATCTCTTGGAATACTTTTACCAATTTCCACAGTTGTTTTTTCTTCATTCAAATTATTCAGCTGAATAATTTTTGCTGTTTCATCATTTCTCAAAAATGCTTTGTGGTTCATGTCATATAAAATTTAGAATGATGGAAAATAAATGATTTGACAAAAATGACTAACAGTACAAGTACACTTGTACAATATGTGCACGCTAATGCTACTAACCATTTTATTCAAGATTTGTGAAAATCCATGCTGTAAATGGATATTCTAAGAAATACAATTTGCATATAATGTTGGAATGTACTGTAAAATGCTTGTCCAGCATTGTAGTTTATTAGTCAAATATAGAATTCCCAGTGATTTCTTTTAACATGTGAGACCTTTCAATAGTCAGGCTTTAAATTTATTAATTTCAGTCACTTTGGGATATTGTTCAATTTCTGACAATATATTTAGTACAAATAACAACTATAATTGTTTGAACTGCTCTCTGAAAATGAATTTAAATTGAACCGTCATTAAATCTTTTAATTTTAAATATTCAGATTTTGTTTATGGTATTCATATAAATGATGAAGTCATGTAAATTGGACTGTTTGCAACTCCAAACAGTTCTATCTTGTGTAGAACAAATATGATCCCCACTCCCCACAAAAAATTCTAGTTATGCCCTATTGAGTGCAAACCATATTGAAATCACAAAGTGTTAGAGGAGGAGAAGGAATTATGAAAAGCTTTGTGTGCTGTAACATTTTCTTAATTTCCTGGTCTTTGTTCCAGTTCCTCCATTCATTTTTTGGAGCAGCATTTGACCACACTTTTATCAATTGTATTTTAACATCTTTATAAAGTTCAGTAGTGTCTGATGTACAGGTTTCTCTTATTTATTGGAACGTTAATTCCATTAATTTGGTTTATTACATTAACTTCAACTCCTATACAGCTTTCCCGCACTTTAATATGAATATTCAGCAGCAATACAACCTGGTGTTAACAGAAATTATATCATCTACTCACTTTAGGTTGCTGTTTAAAATTGTAACTTATCAATTTGATGATAAGAGTATGCCTTTTTTTTAATCATTTTACCCAATGCAAGCCAATAAAGCCCCTTAGATGTTACTTAGGGGTTACTAAGGGTTAGAGAGTATGAGAAAAATACTATTAAGGAGAGAGAACACTAAAAGAACAAGAAGAAGACAGAAAATGATGTTTGACATTGCAGTTATATTTTTGTAGATCAAAGTTGAATGGGAAACAAGAAGCCAGAAGAGAGTTATACAAGAAGTGTGATAGAAAAAACTGTTAGCATAGAACTGTTGCTGAGAGGAGCCTTAGTTTTTTAGCTATTCAAGAAATATACAGAATGCAAAGCAGCAAAAAGAAAATTTATTTTCATATGAACTAATGAGACACATCTTGTTCAATTTTGATAAATTTATTATGTAATCAGGTGATAGTGACCAATATAAGATAATCTATTCACACTGTGTATTAACATTGTTGTGCTCTTAAGAACAACAAAAACTTCACCACCTCATACTTGATTGATGACAAAGCACTTGAAAATAATTAGTCAAGGCTATATATCAAGTGATTATTTTGAAGTGCTTTGCTCTTCTTTTTCACTATTTGTGGCTGAACTGATTATTAGTATTGAACTTTGGTTCTTGTTCACTTAACAGAAGTTTTTGAAGAACTATTTAGCAGTGATAATTTTTTGTGTTTTTTTATCTACTGGATATTTTGTAAACATTTAATCCAACTTTGCTGAGTCCTAATCTGATTGCAATCAGACATCATGATAAAAGTTGCTTTATGTATGAAGATTGGTTTGAAAATGACTTTCATGAAAATTTAGCCATTTCACTTCAGTGGAACTCAAAATACATATGAACAAAATTTTTTTTTTTTTGAGGAAGAAAGTGTGTATATCTACACTCATATCATTGGGTATTTTCTCTATTTTAGAAAACTAATGAAGAGATTTGCAGAAGTATTAAGTGAAAGATGATTTACATAATATGCATAAATTATAGTAGACTATATGCCACTCCTATTATGTGGCAACAGTTTCAGATTTTCCATATTTCATATGATTATCCACATTACTGAAACTCTAAGGAACACTATGTTGGAATTAAAAATTATAGATTACACAACATATGCAACGTTTACAAACGTTTTGAAAAGAAAATTGAAGACTGTGTCATTGTAATTATGTGAATTATTAATTTGAAATATATTCTCTATTTTTTGAAACTAGTTTTAGAACTCATTCATCCACTGATCTTTTGGACTATTATATTTCTTCATATGAAACAGACTCACAGTGTCCAGAATAGAATTTCAATGTTCATTTTGCTTGTAATTGCAATCTGCTTATGAAATCTAAATTAATTTCCACATTTTCAGAATGCTCCACAAGTTTTCAATTAGGTTCAAATTCTTAAACAAGCTGGCTATTTCATCAAGCGTTTTGAAACCAATTTTATTCAGATATTCATTAATTTTCTTTGTTCAATATGATGGAAGATTGTTATGGATAAAAATCATCTTTCTGAAAGTGTTTGGTATTTTGAATCAAAGTTCCACATGTGCCTTCCAAAAATTTATGTCAGCTCTCATTTTAACATTTGGAATTTGCTTTGGTCTACTACTTCAACATCTACATTTTTTAAATCATTTTAACCCAAGCAAGACAATAATGCCACTAAGATGCAAGGAGTTACTGGTGAAAGAGAATAAGAAAACTTTAGTGAGGAGAAAGGACAAAAGAATAGGATAGAGGAAGACAGAAGATGGTGACTGGCATTGCATTTAAATGTTTGAAGATTGTATGTGGCAGGTTAATTAAGAAACCTGAAGAGAATTACAGAAGCAAGAAGCACAAGAAAAAACTATTAGAATAGAATATACAGTTGAATATAGCTAGTTCAAAAGTAAAATGGTGAGACCTAATTGCTAATCTAGTAATAGTAAAACAGTAAAACCTAGTTGCCAATTTCCCCACTAAAATATCATACCACCACTGCCTATTAGGGTTATTTCTGCCAGTAGTCACCCAATATTTGCTCTATTTCTCACTGAGGGTAGCATGGCACCTGCTGGTGAATAGAACAGTTAAAAAATTGGTCTTCAAGTATTCTGTTACCCATTTCATTCAATTTTCCTTTCAGATGCCTTTTAAAGGAAACCTAATAATCAGTCTTATGTTCTGTCATTTGATTTAGGACCAGTCATTGTGTATATTTTTTATACTTCTTTATCACAATGCCTAAAAATGTCATTGTTTGATAAAGGAAGATTTTTATAACTTTTCACTTGATAAATAACACACTGGTGAGATAAAATTCTTAACTTGCACTGATCAGATAGATCAGAGTCATTGAGAATCTTCAATGAACTTCTTTACAGTTCAGTGGTATTGTAGAGACTTTAACTACCACTCTATGACCACCAACATAAAAAAATAGAATTTGTGATTGAAGTGTTACCACTACATGGAAATATAGACATGGTTGAACAACATGTACAATAGGAAGAGGATTGCAACCCTACCTTTCATTCTTGGTTTCCTGAAAGTCTTTCAAGAATCTGTAAGGGGTGGGGTTGCAACATTTCAATTACCTGAATTTGCAGTTTTAATAAGATATGTAAAGGTCTTTTAGGCTGAATACAACCTAGATGGTTAAACCATAATCTACTGGTCATTGATACGTATAATAAAAAAATGGGGGTTCAAATGTCAAATAAAAAGTCACAGACAAAATGATGCCTGAGTAAGTATCCAAAACAGGAAAAACAATGGCACCTGAAATACTGTGATGTCAAAGCAGAATATCTCAAAACAGGAAATACAATGGCAACTAGAATTCTGCTCTGTCAAACTGGTATTTTCTCTCAACAGCAGAGAAAAAAAAAACAAATATTTATTGTTTTAATTTCCAATTATTATTTTTAGGTTGGTGGTACATGGAGGTAGTTAAATATGTTATAGTAGCTGCTGATCTTTTTGCCTTTTGAAATCTTGGAAGTTTCTAAACATTTCTTTTTGATCCATCAAATCAGCTTTGAGGCAAATTTTAAAGCTTCAAAATTGTAATGTGGTTATTAATTTGAGAATTTGAAATTCAGAATATTTTATATAAATTTGTTTACATATACACAGAATGAACTGGCATTCACCCTAACTGTGCAGATAGATGTTTCCATCACTCAGAAAATAAACATTTAGATTTCAATAAGTATTTATTTTATATATCAATAAAACATAAAGTGGATAATAACGTGAGATGATGTTTAAGTCTTAATTATTGAGGTCATTATTAAGTGCTTCATTATAAGCTGCTTCTTTATCTGTCCACTCCTCAAGTTTATACATTTGCATTTGACATAATAAAACTATTGCTGTATTTCATTCCCGATTTTGCTAGAAATAAAAATTATACAGGATGCAGAAGAAATAATTTTTTTCTTGAGCAAACTTGCTAAAGTTACAAATGAAGAAAATGCCTTACTTTTCTTGTTACAATGTTTAAAGTGAGATCCACCAAACACACAAGTGAATCATAGTAAGACTCAAAGTACTTGACTGGTAATGGGAGGAATGCATGTCGGCAGGAACTGTATGTGTATGTCCGACCCTGAAACAAAGAAAAATTATGAAGAGAGAAAAAACAGATATTTATGCAAGTTGTATAACAATATTTTTTGCTAAGATGACTAAAGTTAATTTTGAAGTAAAATGATATTGTTAGGCACATCTCATAGAAGATATCTGATAAACAATGAAGCTATCATTTTTTTGAGATGTTATAATTTTTTCAGTATTTTACAACTTTACAAATCTAGTATATAATTGAATGCTGAATGTCACTGTGAATAGATGTGTTTTTTCATTGTTCCAAGAAATCTATGTGACTTTTAAAAGAAGGGAGTGATGATAATTTTTTTTATTTAATCTTATGTTTTTCAGTGTTCATTATATATAATTTTTATTATATTCTTATGCATTTATTATCTTTATTCATAAAAATATATACTGCTTATTTTTTAAATTGTGTTATACATCAGATTGTTTCCTTTTTAAAATAAGTGTTATTTAGCAAGTTTCTTTTATTACGAAGATCTAATGTGTTATCACTAAGACTTCTATTATTATGAACATTTTACTCCTTTTTGCTTTCCATCAGCATGGCTGATGCTAACCTCCAGGAAAGTGACACATTGCACCTTCTCAGGCTAACATATGGTCTGGTGCTTCTGCTATGTATTTAGAGATTCTTGATAAAATACAAAGAAAAATCTGCAATGTTAATGGTCCTGACCTGGCATCTTGCCTTCAGTCACTTTCTCACCACTGTAACATAGCTTCTCTGTACCTTTTCTATAAATACTTTCATGGTAATTGTTCTGATGAACTTTCTTCTATAGTACCTAGACTTTATGAATTTAAGCACAGTAGTAGATTGGTGACAAGGTCTTGTCATTTTACAGTTGAAATGGCCGCTAGATGTAACCATAAGTTCTATACTAACAATTTTCTTCTCTCACATTTCTTGCTTGTGGAACTCTCTTCTGGCTTCTTGCTTTCCAGTCAACTTTGATCTTCAAAAATCTAAATGCAATGTCAATCAGTATCTTCTTAATTCCTGTTCTTTTATTGTACTCTCTCCTTAATAGTGCTTTTTTTTTCCTTATATTCTCTTACACATTGTAACACCTTGCATCTTAGTGACTTTATTAACTTGCTTAGGATGAAATGAATAAAAATATGCTCAAAATTTGTGTATGTATCTATGTGTCTCTGCCAAAACCCACTAAAATTAATTAAATATATATAAATTTGTGTGTGTGTGTGTTTTAAATATTATGTAAAACAGTCTGGCATTTATCTGTACACCTACTTGATTAGAATATGGCACAAGGCTGAGTTTAAAGAGAAAATCCCAAGAGCTGAGCTTAATAATAAGACAGCACTAGAAATGCAATTTATATCTACCAGCATGTATATCATATCTCACCTAACTTAAGATAATATGTATATTCAACTTTAAAGATCAATTTAAAAAAATAACTTTTGTTATTCATTTCCAATCTGATAGTTTGTGATCTTTATAAATAAATTTTCATTGATGGTGTTTAAAACTTGCTTAGTTATTTGAGAAAAACCATTTTTGATATTGAAAATGATACAGCTTGACATTTTTAACAGTATAATTTGAAAATTTAATAAATTTTAATTTCTGAAATATTTAGCATTTGTTTATAAAAATAATGAGTTACTTGATTTATTTTTTGATAATAGAATTATTTATTTTGAGCATATTTAAAAAATGCAAATATTTTATCCTTAAAAACAAAGTCATAATCTTATTTTTATTGTTATTGCACTAACATGAAACTGACATGCTGCATCAAAATATTTAAACATAGCAAATACTTTAATTACAACAATTTCACATTTTGTACATGCAACTCTCTCAAACAAAGAAATAACTGACTAGTACAACAGAATATAGAAAAGGGATCATTATATTGACAACCAGAAAGAAACAGTACCTGATGAAACTCCAGGCATTATTTTGATGTACTCATTACATAGGCATTTGACAAAAGAATCATGATTTTCTAAATATTCTAGAGACAACTTTTGTATTAATGCAAAAGTTGGAAATAAATTATTTTAAAACTTAATTTTAAATCTGGCATGTCATTCATTTCCTGCTTCTTTATTAACATTCTAGAGGACAAAAGTTTAAAGTCTAACATAACACAATGTGGATATATCATTGAAATGTTATATTTAATATCATATATAGAATTATCAACATTTATTTTATATATGCTATTTCCTAACTTCATGATCCATAGTACAATATACTTAACAGATATGAGAGAGAACTTACACTATGGAGGATAAGGATATATGCATCTTTCAGAACATCAGCATTGATCACCTGAAATAGACATTGAGCTTTCAGGAAAAGAAAGAAAATTATCAGGAACAGAAAGAAAATTTAAAAATTTTTCTTCTGAAGTGAGGAAATCCTCATAATTTTAAAGACTACTATATACATGTGCCATATTGGTTTTACAAAATATTTAATATTGATAAAATTTGAGTAAGAATTTTTAATTATGGTTACTTAATTACATAGGCATAAGATTCCAGTTTGTCTTTTTCAATCTTATTAATTTGTAATAATAAATTGGTTGCTTTTTTTTAAAAAAAGCATAGAAAATAATCTTTGCATATCCTTACTTAAATGGTTAGAGGTTGCTTGGTTTAGAAAGTTGTGACAAAAGCAACAACAAAATGAAGATGAGTCAAAAACTGGTAATCTCAGAATTCAAATATCTTACAAGATTTGTTCAGACAATTGAATTCATTCTTTGTTACTGTTGTTGTTTGGGCTAATACATTCTACTACCTTTTCTGATATATAATTCATAAAAGATGGTTATTTTTGACAGACCAAGCTGGTAAACAGGACACAGAAGCTAATATATCAACCAGTTTATTTATTTATTTCAGCAAAATACATAAACAATAACATTCCCAACCACCCATGTAACACAGGTGATTTTACTTTAATATGGAAGTCTTCTCCAATTCCTTCCCTACTGTGTAAAGAAAAGAAAACACCATACTAAAATAGTGATAAGTTATGCAAGTAGGTAAATATGCAGCCTTTTTCAATTTCCTCAGTCTCCACCAGTATTCTTTATTACTCATTTAGATCTCATGCTAGTGAAGACCTTTTTTCTCCATATATAGTCTACTCTCAAATTTCTGTCTACTTCCACCTCAATATGGCTTTATTAGGTTCATTGAATGTGATTTTCAACAAATGGCCCCCATATATTTTTTCACATTTGTTATCATATCTTTTCTTGTATGAGACCATTTCAAGTATGGAGATTGCAAAGAGTGGAACTGCTGATGAAAGACAGTAATGATGTAACTTCAACAAACATTTTAAATCTGTTCAGCTATAACTTATTATTTACTTGCTGTATCTATATAGTTGGTGTCTTTGGGATTCATCATATTAGAAACAACAAAAGATAATTTCATTGGAATGAATATCCCTTCATTCTCCTTTCATCTTTGCACAATATCACTGCTGATATTTAACAGATGTCAAAAGCAATAGAGTAACAAAGGATGTTTAAACACAAAATTTAGATAAACATCATGTGTTAGCTTTTGTACATTGTAATTTTATACCCAACTTATGGGTGTCCAAAAAAAAAAAAAGGAATGTTATTGTTGTCCTTATCCTTTGTGAACTATATAAATAGATGGTTTACATAAGTTCACATGAACTAACAGGAACTGCACATCACAAACCTAAGGAAAGTTTCAGCAGAGTGAGTTATAACAAGCTCTTTGAAAAAATCCATGTAGTTATCACTGGGGGAAGTAGAGAGTATTCTTCTGTACACAATTAGAAAACATGTTTTCATTAAGTTGCTAACAGTCATAAAAAATATCAAATAACAAAAGATTGCACATCCCAAAACAAAATTATGTCTTCCATTTTGACCAAGTTCATTGATTTCAAATTTTATTTAATTACTTTATTCATTTATTGTTCTTTGGACGTGTAATCTTACTGATTTGGGTTAAAAGATAAAAATTCTGTAGTATTAGATTTCATCACACTCTGCCCATGTTAACACAGATAGTATGATTAAAGTTCACAATTGGATTTTACTTCAATTATCTAAATTAGAAAAAAAAACAATAGTAGGTCTCTTAAAAGTTATCATTTATTTTAAAAAATATAAGAAAAAAGCTCAAGGCTATAGATCAGGTAGAAGCACCATTTGCAACATGACATTATTATATATAGACAATATTTATGTAATTAAGCTAACAAGGTAGAAAAAAGAAACAAAGTTGCTACAAAATATGTTCAATGCAGTTCTTTTTCTTTTTAAATGATGTCAAAATCTTTAAAAGATTATTTTGTTAAACATAGTTTTACATTAAATATAGGTACTGTAGTATCATATGTAAATATAAATAGAGAACAATTGGTGAACATAGGAAGTTTACCCAGAAAATCTGTTTGCTAAACACAACATAGAGAACTGTAATGTGACTGCTACTATAACAATGTTGTCGCCGATATGATCATTAAATTCACTGGATGATCCAGAACACATAGCACATGGATAAGAACTTTTGCTGCATTTGCAAGAATAAAAAAAGTGAATTAGAAGAAAAGACATTTGAAGAAATTATTAAAATTATAAAGAACAACATAAGACCAAAGAAAAGATTGGTCATTGCTGAAAGACAAGCCCCCAATGAGTCCATTAGACAATACTTACATAGATTGAAAGAACAAGCCAAGTATTGTGAATTTGTAAAATTGGGAGCTTGGGAAACGATTGCAGAAGATGAATTAATCCTTCTCAGAATAATTGAAGGCTTGTAAGACCAAAACCACAAATGAAAAATACTAAAATGTCTATATACTAGTAGCATGAGTTTGGAAGCTAGTGTTAAATTTTTATAACAATTAGAGTTGATTAGAGAATTTAATCAACCAAAAGAAGAATTCAAGATGTACAGGACGAGCATGACCAAATTCATAATTAAATGTAGATATTATGAAAAAAATCATGAGAGAGAGAAGTACAAATGTCCAACTCTAGGAAAAATATGCTCAAATTGCAAAATAGAGATCATTTTCAGAATGTATGCGAATACAAAAAGAAAATAGAAAGAGTACAAATGGTACAAACCTCCTCTGAAGAAACTGAAATATTTACAATGAATACACAAAAAAGAAGTAGAGGAAAAATAAGGATAAATGTCCAGATATTGAACATGCAAGTTGATACAGGCAGTGAAGTCACGTTGATATCAAAAATTTTCTGGATAAAATTAGGATGACCTAAATTAAAAAAAGCAGCATCCAATTAAAGCAATTTTATAGAACAACTATAAAAATAATGGGTACATTTCAAGGCAATTTTGAAACTGACAAGCGTTTTGAAGTAATTCTCATTACAGTTGTAGAATGTGAAAAAGATCAAAGATTACTAGGAATTGATGTATTAAAAGTAGATTCAGTGAGACTGATCAATTCCATGGAAGCAGAAGAAAATGAAATAGGATTATTGAAAGGCTATAAAGCAAGCATTTGACTAAAAGAAAATTATCACCCAAAATATATAGAGTCAAGAAATGTTCCAATTCATATCCTACCTTTGGTAGTAGCCAAATTAAAGAAAATGATACAACAAGGCATACTAGAAAGAGTAACTCAAGGTGGTAGCAATTGGGTGTCACCAATAGTAGTGATAAAGAAATCTAACGGAGATTTAAGGATTTGTGGTGATTATAAGATATGGGTAAATCACCAGATATGTTCAGACTCTTTTCCTTTGCCAAATGTCAAAACTGTGAGCCATGAATTAGCAAAAATGGAACACTTTGCAAAAATTTATCTCAAGGCAGCATGCAACCAAATGGAAATTGATGAGAAATTCAAGGAAATCACTACAATAAACACTCCTATAGGCTTACTAAGGAGAACTCATCTACTGTTTGGGTAAAGGCTTCAAGTCATATTTTTTGAAAAGTAATTGAAAGGAAAAATAAAAAATATAACAATATACCTGGATGATATATGTGTAGGTGCAAGAACTAAACATGAAATTAAAATATAAAACAAAGCAAATTTTAGTGAGATTAAAAAAGGTAGACATGGCTGTAAACAAAGACAAGTGTAATTTTGACTGTAATATTTAGGATAACGAATATCAAAAGAAGGCATATCACCCGAAAATAGACTAACAAAGAAAATAACAGAAATAGCTGCTTCAACAAAAAAGAAAAAAAAGAATTAGAATCCTTTTTGGGGCTAATAGATTATTATAGTAAATAGATACCAAGATACAGTGACAAAATAGAGCCTATTTGAAAGATTACACAAAAAAAACAAAAAACAATGAATTTAACTGGATACAAAAGCAACTATCACTTTTAAAACATTAAAGAAAATACTGGGGAACAAACCAATAATAAAAGTTTTTGATCCACCAAAAGAAAAACAGACGCGAGTGAAAAGGCGATTACTGCTATTCTATCACAAGAAGAACACCCAATCATGTACATATCAAGAAGGTTAACATCAGCAGAAACTAACTATGTGAATATTGAAAAAGGAGCACAAAACTTTGATAGGAAAAAATTCTTATTAAAATCAGAACACAAGCCATTAGAATTCATATTTAAAAAGAATTGCCAAAAGTCATATCATCAAGGATTTTAAGATGGGCAGTAAAAATCATGGCATTTGATTTTAACATAGGTAAAAGGGAACACTATCACTCACATAGATACTTTATCAAGATTACAGTTCAAGAGTAAAACAGAAGAAAAACAGGAAAATGTTGAAGATACACTGGGTAGAAACGGACGTTCTTCCTGTAAATAGACTCAAAATAGAAACAAAGCAAAATCCAGTATTAAGCAGAATAATAGAGAGAATTTAAAAATAATATATGGAGCAATTGTTTGATAAAACGAAGCACAAACTAACCATAGAAAATGGCATAATATGCAAAGCTCCACAAATACTGAGAAGGGACATAGTAAAAGGAGTAAATGATGATGTGCATTGTGGTATAACAGCAACACAAAGAAGACTAAAGTTACAGGAAGGAAGGATATTCAAAAGATGTATAGGAATACATGATGAGATGCCCAAATGTGGAAATAAAAACTTCAAGCAAGCAAAAATTCAAATGACAAGGGAAGCAGATCCCATGGATCAAGCCATATGGATTGTATTAGTGGATATTCAAGGATGGCCAGAGGTTGTCAGAGTAAAAAGGCAGAAATGCCACCAAATAAAAGCAAAAATGAGAAAAAAATTCTCAAGGAATGGAGTACTCCAGAAAAGTCACTGACAATGTACCTGAATTTTGCAATGAGAACTTAGCCATGTGGTTAAAACAGATTGGATGCATTCCACAAGACACCACTGTATCACCCCCCAATCTAATGGCATTGTGGAAATAATGGTAAAAATGGGATTGTTCTTACCACTTAATGAAAGTGGACTATATTCAAAATGCTCCTCAGTTACAGATCCATTGTCATGCAGGAAGAAAACTGAGCCCTTTGGCATTAATCAGAGCCCCCATAACTATGTCCTTTGCAATGAAAGAAAAGGTATGGTATAGAAAGAATAAAAAGGCTGATCCAGAAGAAGCAAATTTCCTGATACAAAAAGAACACAACACGACTATACTTGAGAAAAAGGGACAACATATAATGGCACATGCAGATAAGTTTAGAAGCAGAAATGAACTGGAGGATGTAGAAATGGAAGATCAAGAACAAGAAGAGACAGAAAGTTACAAAAGTGGAACAAAGCAGGAAATGGAAGAAAGTGAGAATGAAAAGACAGATGAGTATGAAGAAGAAAATGAAGAGAGACCAAGATCATCAACAAGAAAGACAAGAGGAAGGATAACACAATACAAAAATAATCAGGAATAGTAAAAGAAAAAACAAGGGTATATGACCTGTCTGATTCAGGGAGGTGTAGAATCGTATACAAATTAGATAGACAAGTATAAATAGAGAACAACTGGTGAACATAGGAACTTTGCCTAGCAAACCTGTTTGCTAAACATAACATGTACTATGACTGTTACTATGCGGAGAGATATGCAAAACACAACAGGTAAATTGAAACAGAACAAAGTGCAACTAACAGTATATCCTTTACAGGCACTGATATATTCTGTAATGGCAAGCAATGCATTGATAGTGGCACCTCCACTGCCAACATGAGACTGAGGATCTTCAACTGTCAATAAAATTGTTTCCTTGTCAACCAAACCTTTTGCTTGTCTTAATTCAAATTCTGGAAAATAAAAATTAAACATACGATATATTATATATACATATATTATAAATACTTATATACAAATAGTTGCAAAGTTATCAGCGATAATTGAAACTAGTAACATGTATTACCCAAAGTTTTCTAAATATTTTAAAATATTGGACATTTTTGGTATATTTGAGAATAATTGGTTTGTGTAAGAAAAACAAGTGCAGAAAAGATTTAAAATTGAAATGTTTTGATATTTAAATCTTTTCTGTATTTGTTTTTCTTACACATTCCAATTTTTTTCAAATATACAAAAAATATAAATAATACAAAACTTCATTTAAATTAATCTGAAAATGGTATGAAAATATTACAGAAGACAGTAAAAATTAAAATGATAATAAATAAAAATAATCACATTATTTATAACTTGCTATGAATTTTCAAGCTTCATATGGTTAAACAATAAAAAAATGTTTGATGAGCTCCTTACTAAACCAATTTGATTGCCTAATTGTACAGAGGAAAAAAGACAAAAATAAAAATAGATCAACTTTGAGTAGGCATATTCCAGGTTCCACTTTTGGGCTTCTAACATCCTTTTATATGTGTATATCACTATATTAAAAGTTCAGAAACTTGCATGAAAAAAATTTTTTTTAGATTACACTATAATTATGAAATTGTCCCAATTTTAAACAAGACAAACTGAAATTCTTTTGCTTTTTTTAAATAGGAAAAATGTATAAGCTGTAATATAAGTAATCAAAAAGAAGTGTACTTCACCATTACTCTTTTACATCTTCATGTTTAATTAATAATGCTAAGTAGGAAGCAGAATAAAATGCTAACGAAAAATGAAATTTTTAAATTTTGATAACATTGGCAACTTTCATATAGAATGATATGCCAAAAGTTATGAGATAGTGTAATGGTCATTGAAGGGACTGATATATGCATTACTAAACTGGGAGAGTTTTTTACTTAATAGTGCTATGGTAGCAGTAGTAATAGAGTTAAAAAATTAGGAGTATAATTTTTATTCTGTATATAATAATATACACATACATATATTAGTTTAGCTGTAATTTCTAAGTTTGCTACCATGAAGGGTAAAGAAACTACCATGTGTTCTTTAGCTATTGCCAGCCAAAGAGGTAGCAATTTTCAACTACTGAATCAACATTTATCTAAGACACTGTACCTTTATCATTTCTTTGCTTAAAATTGTTACTGTTTCTGTTTGAAAAGTGTTTTACTTGTTTATGTATTTCTTTGAAATATATTTTGTTTATCCATTTCCCATTTTGAGAGATATGTTCATTATTTATTTCTAGTTTTCAGTGTATTCCAGAATAAAAAGGATAACATCAGCATGAAGCATGAACCTTTTTCATTGAGACCTGTGGTCAGTTTCAGATAGCATTATGTAAAAGTAATGATAGGAGGCACTACTTTGACAACATTGAAATGCTTTGACCTCTATCAGCTTTGATCTGATATCTGGTGAGTTGGTGTTAACACCAGCTAGGCTACTCATGGCAAAATGACATGAATTATTGGAATTCAAATGAGGCATGATAGCAGGAATCAGATG
This sequence comes from Acanthosepion pharaonis, assembly GCA_903632075.3. Lineage (NCBI taxonomy): Eukaryota > Metazoa > Mollusca > Cephalopoda > Sepiida > Sepiidae > Acanthosepion > Acanthosepion pharaonis. The sequence continues at coordinate 248,063 of CAHIKZ030002373.1, forward strand.
AATGGGACATTCTATTTCTGAAATTGTAGTGACATCTGACATCCCTTGATGTCTATGGTTTCATATGTGTACTGGGAATACCTGATAGAAGGCATTACCACCTACTGATTTCAGCACAGCAACTGATTATGACTCAAGGTGTTTGGTTTGAATTTTCTGTAGTAATGTCCAAGAGACACTAACTCAAATCATGTCCATATTCAATGCATGAGGTAGCAGATGCGTATCCAGTAGGTTGTTTTAGTGTTCTTTAGCTTTCATGAGACATGGGAGGAGAAGACCACTGTTTGGTGTTCCAATTGTTAACATCACAACACCAGATGCAACACCTCATCCTGGCTTGTAATGTTGCTAATTGAACATTGGAGGAATGGATTGATAATGTGTGGCATGTTCCAATAAGTCATGGTTTTAATTACTTTGGTCTAATGGTAGGATTAGTGGTCATGCAGACTACACAAGACCATGAACCTCAAGTTGTTGACAAGACACTGTGCAAGTTGGTGGTGGCTCCATAATGTTGTGGGGTGTATTTATGTGGCATGGTCTGTGGAAACATGTCATTGATTGCACTGCTTCATGACCATTTGCACCCATTGATAGACTACCAAAAAGTTTTTTTTACCATTATAATGAACTGTGTCATTGAGCTAAATTTGCCCAGAATAGGTTTGAGAAGAATTCTGCAGAATTTCAATTTGTCTCACCTGAGACAAATTGTGCATTTATGTGACATCGTGGAGAGGTTGATACACAAAGATCCTTCACCTACAAACACAGGTGGCTTTAAACAGCATGACTGAACAAGGCATATGTTCCATATCTTTTGGCTTATTTGTGGAACTCTTTTCTGGTTTTCTACTTTCCTGTCAACTGTGATCTTCAAAAAAATTTAAATGCAATGTCAATCATTTGTCTCTGTGAATCCTGTTCTTATATTGTCTCACTCAATTTCTTTCACTCTCAGTAACTCTTTGTATTCTAGAGGCTTTATTTCCTTGCTTGTAGTGAAATGATTAAAAAAATAAAATGTTGGTGTATGTACAAAAAATGGTTATGGCATGTTTCCTTGAGTGTAACAATAGTTTTTTTATACCTTGTTGAAGAGACTGTGACCACTGCTTGTCTGAACAGGTCAATACAATAGCTGTCCATTTGACTGATCCTGACTGATTAGACATCCTGATACTGGTTAGAAAAAAATAAAACAAAATAAAACAAAGTAAATACAATCATTTAAAACTAAATATTGTAATTAAGATATTTCAAAATTTGGTTATAACAAAATTTATGGTTGAAAAATAGCTGAATAGCTTATATTTTTAGTAAATTTTATAGTATTTTTTTCTGAACTAAAATAAAACATTCAGACTGAAATAAGACTGATGAGACAAATAAGTCAATCAATGAATTTATAGAAGATTCTAAAGTTCATTAAGGATATCATTAAAATAGAAAAAATGTGTTATATACTTGCAAGAGTAACAAATGAATAACAATACTGAGGCAATAACAAAAAGGTGACAAGATATATTAAAATAAATTTACCAATGAATACATTGGATCAAGTTAGAATATAGGTGAGTGAGTTGATGCTTGTGTGCAAAAGAGTGTCTGATCTCAAAAATGGGAAAGTTGGTTGCACTGGCTTTGTATTGAAGTTTGTGTCAGGTAGGTTGACTGAGAAGATGTGAACTACCTTGAGTCGCTTATAAGCAGTCCTTATAAGCAACCAACTTTTTTATTTTTAATTTTGCTTTCATAATATTCATATCTAGTTAACAGATCTTCATGTGGAATGAATTAGAAGGAGGCTTAATTTGAAGTTGCTTCCTCAGATCTAATTCTGATTCATAGGTAGTGTGCATATGAGCAGAAGGGATGTATATATTTATGTTGATTTGGTGTGTGTTTGTACTGTTGATATTTAGCACATGATGAAGTCTTTGATGTGGGTTGACAGTTGTCCATGTGTTTGTCTTTTGGGAATTTAATTTGCAATAATTTTAGATAGTGGTTTCACTGGATCTTGAGTGTTGTGTCTCTATATACTCCTGACACAGAAGTGGAGGTGGCAACTTCCATGCTAGTTGAGCAATCAGCAAATGTAGAGGTAGAAAGTTCATGTATTGCAGATGATTCAGTTGTGGTATGAGGTGACAGACATGGGTGTGTTGGACCCAGTCAGTTTCATGATTTTTGTTTCTCACCATGTACCATGTCATTTGTTTTGGTGTCTTTGAAGTTATCTACCCAGGGTAAATGTGATGTGTTGACTATGGCTGACTGAGGTTGATGGAGTAGAAATATTGTCTCCAACCTTTGTAGGTCTTTGTAGATGAACTGGTTTAATTTAGTCTCTGTGGTCAGCTTTGTTGTTTGTTGGTGGACTTGGCATTGTTGTTAGTGATGTCTTTATGGGGTAGTTTGAGCAAACTAATATTGAGGTGGTAACTAGTGATGACAGTGTGGTGGCATGCTAACTTTGTTGTTGGCTGTGGCATTCATAGAGGAGACTACAGATTCAAGGACATCAAAATTCCTGTCTTTGCACAATATTTAAAGAGCATTTATCATTGTGTGGTGTTACCACTCAGTGTTAACTGAGCTTTGTGGTCTCCAGGGACAGTAAAGTTCCTGTGTGATCAATGTTAGCTCACAAAAATGCCTGTAAACCTCACTTGTGAAATGGGTTCCATAGTTGGAGGACACAATGCAGTTTATTTCCCAGTGATGAAGGAAAAAAATGATACCATACATAAAAAAATATTCTGTTTGCATATCAGTTGCACGATCTTTAGCATATGGTATAGTAATGACATACTAACTGAATATGTCCAATATTGTGAGGTAAATTGTTTGCCTTTGGAGATGGTCATCATGCTGAAGTCTATATAGATGACTTTGAGTGGTTTTCTGCCTCACCTATAATAATTAATGGGCTAGTTTGTGTGGTTACCATGCCTTTGCAGAGGTGATGCAGGAATTGACATAAACCTTTATGTTGCGGTTCTTGGACTTCCACTAGTAACTGGAAAGATGTTCACATATATGGGTGACACCAGTGTAGCTTATACAGTCATGAGCTTGGTAGAGATATCTAGCACTGAGTTTGTATGGTACAAGTAGTTTGGGCATGTTTTGACCATCTTGAATTAAGATGGAAGCACCAGATTTCAAATAAAATTGGTGGAGGTGCTTTTGAAAGAGTGTAGCATGCTGATGATTGGGATCAGTTGTGTTAGTGTCGGGTGCTTCACTTGAATCAACTGCTTGGAGGGCCTTGATTCTTGATAGCATATCATCAGATACCTGTTCTATGGCGATGTTGAGATGATTTATAATTGTCTCGGTAGGGATGGGTGAAGTGGTGTGGTAGGCAAAGAACACTTTAAAGAAATTTACATGATACTAGGTGTTTTGTTTTCCATTTCTGTTATGTTGGTGTCTGTGATCGTGTGCTTGAGCACAAGATGGGTGTACATGTGATCAATTGCGGCCCTTGAAGCATGTGCACATAATTTCTGCAAATAGCTGAGTCATGATTTTGTCTGATGTGTTTTGGGTGCCTGGTTCCAATTCTGGTTGCATGGCACAGAGTCATGCATATTTAGGTTAAGGAGTTGCCTGTTTATCTGCCTTACATCACCTAGGACTTGGTTGAGCTTATTAGAGTGACGGTTTGGTCTGTCCAGCTGCTGCATTTTATATGTATGTACTATAGTGGGATAAAGGGTGGTAGTGGTTTCGGTTTTAATGCCTTGGTCGAGGTAGCATTGTGTGTTGCTTGAAATACTGCTCACTGAGTAGTAGCTGTCCATAGACTTAACAAGGTGTGGGCAAATGGTGAGTGACCAGCTTTTGATCTTCACTCATGGGCATAACAACCATTAGAGAAAAGACAGTCTAGGCAGTTATTTCTGCATTCCTATTTTCTAGTTTTTAACTTTGCTTTGATATGGACTGCAGCTTCTCAAATTCAGTTTATGCATCAACCTGCAATGCCAATCAATTTCTCACCATCTTGTTGCTGGCCATCTGATATACAGTGATTCAGAAAAAGGTTCAACTTGAAGTATAACAAAGGCAGTCATTTATCATATGAAAACAAAAAGAAGCTGTACAAAATTTGCTTTCATTATTTTTGGGAGCCTATTTTTACCAAATAAAGAATTTGTGTTTGAATAGATTTTCTTTAGCATGCCTTTATTTTTTTAATTTTATTTAAAAAAATACATTTAAAAACTGAACTGAATATCTGATATTACCAGATGGTCATAACTAATGTCCTCATCTTATTTGTATTTTTACATCTTGTTCACAAGATCCGAGTAAACAAAAATAAGAACATTCATTCGATTGTTGTGATATTGTCCAAGCAAACCTCGCGCAATCTACTTATAACTTTTTTTACTTATTGTAGGTTAAAAAAATGAAATAAAACAAATACAACGGTTTAAAAAGTTTTTAGACTAGCACAAAGTACAATTTATTTAAAATGTTATTTGTTACCAAAAACACCAACAAATCGCAATCATTCTTAAAAAATTCATGTGTAGTCATCACATGAATAGTACTTTCTTTAGCAAATATCAAAATATTCCATTTTGCAACATTTATTTTTGTTTTTGTGTGTGACATGTCAAGAAGGATGTGGAAAACTGAAATATTCAATAATTTTTAAACTAAAAGTTAAAGTAAGTTATTTATTTGTAGAATTAGGATTTTAAACCAGTAAATAAAAATTTAAAATAAAAAGCAATGAATAACAGAAAATGGAAATTGCTGAATTGATAGTTGTTAATGCGAGAATAAAACTCACTATTGTTAAAAAAGGTAAAGTGTGCACAGAAATGATTTTTTCAATAACAAAAAAAAACTACAAACAAAAAAGAAATTATTTTAGTTTATGCGAAAAGAAAATTAGACCATGACACAACACAAAATCACACTCATTCCACAAGACAAAAATATACCTCCTTCTCCTCGATCAATTTGTTATACACGCAAAGAAAGCGTAATTTTTATTTTATTTAATTAATCAATTCTATTTTTTAAATTTTAATAAATGAGGAAAAATGTAATAATCTGGCAAGTTTTTAATTTTTAAACAAAAAAAAAAACGCTTTTAGAGAAAATAAACTTCAAAAAATGAATTATCGACTTCATAATAAAGAAACTTCAAAAAATAAATCATCAACACAATGACAATTCATTATATTTTTTGTTTATTTCTGTCAGAAGACAAACACGAGAACTATTCTGAAAGGAGATATCAGTAAAAAAAAAGGCAGCAAATACTAACCTTTTTAAATTTCATGCGCTATAAAAAGTAGGAGAACATTTTTAGGATTTCTAAGGGAAATAACCTTAAAAGAAAAATAACAAAGCAAATAAATTAATAATGCTCACCAGAAAAGAAAAGTGTTCATTTAAAAAAAGGAAAAACTAAAAGTTATTTAATTTAAAAATTTTTTTTATTTGTAAAGTAAAAATAGTATGAAAAATATTTTGGGGGGAAATATTGTTCATTTTGTGATATTATTTTTGGTTTTTATGTTTGTGAGGCTTACTTTTTTTTTTAATAATGTGAAAATATGTTTTTTAGTTACTTTTCGTTACTTTTTTTGCACTAAATGAAAAAGAAAAAAAACAAGTTACGTCATCTTGTAAAAAGGAAAAAAAAAGAATAAATAAAAAATTTAAAATGATTTTTTTTAACCTGCTCGGGTAGAGTCAATGTTTTTTTTCCCAATATAGAAAGTGGAAGTAAGTTAAAAGTAGCAGATAAAGGAAATGAAAGAAGGTGGTAAAAACAGGATGTTTATTTTTTTTTCCACTTTGAATGAAACAAGTAAATGTTGTAAACAAAATCAATATTTCTACTTCCACTGTTCCAATTCATTCTCAAAACTTTGATTTTACTGATGTTTTTCTTTGGATGGTATTTTCACTTAACAAATGCAGTAATAGCAGATTTACTGCGAGTCACTTTGTAGTTTGTGATGGGATTTCCAAAACATTAAATTTAAAAAAAAAATGTTTTCATTTCTAGTTTAAAATGCAATTCTGATCCAACATTTAAAAATAGAAGGTTGACATTATTTATCCTTCACTCAAAAAAAAAAAAAAAAAAATCATTACGCAGTTGTCAACCATAGGTTCTTGATTTTTTTACTTTTTGTAGGCAGTGCCACAGACTTCCGAAAAACATTTTAAATAATTTAAAATATGTAGGTACCTCCAAAAATTTGCTAGAAAAGGATACATCATGAAAGAAATATCCCAAACTTAATAAAAACAAAATTTTATCGTCAAAGTTATGGACAACAGGACAAGCCAAGTTTGAGAGAGAGTCGACACAAAACATGACCAGCGTTTTACTAGGTACTATGAGAAAGGGGTTAGGGAGAAAAAGAACGTATCAAGGAGCAAGAATCACATTCCTTAATCGTTTGACGTCGATTAGAGAGCATAAATTTAAAAAGTAAACGGTAATGCAAAGGTAGTATACATTATGTAATAGTAATAGGGGGTTTTATGTAAAAATTATTTTTTTAATACTTTTTAGAAATTCGGATAAAAAAATCTTGCTTTTCTGGTTTCAACTTAGAGAACCTTAAATTTGTATGGACCAATGCTATACCTTTTTCTTTATCAATGCAACCTTCAACAGATAATTTACCTTTACCCTGACTTTGATGTACAACTAATTTATTGTAATTAATCTTAAATTAAGTTTCTTAAGTTTAACAATGTATACGCAATTGAATTGGTGAGGTTGTAAGGTCTAGTAAGGTGGATTGGCAGCTTGGTTGACTGAGGTCATGGTGGTGATGATGTCGGAGTTAGCTCCTCCTTAATTCCCTAATTGTTCACTAAGGCTCTCTCTTCCTACACTATAAATACTGGGCGACTTCTTGCCTCGTTCTCTTTTCTACTTTGCATTTCAGAGAACACATTTAAAAATGTAATCTCTCACGGAGATTACTTGTGGGAAAATGCCATGAAACACACATACATGTACGTGCGAACATTCACCAAAGAACAAACTCTTTACGTCCACACACAAATGTTGACGTCTTTGTCACTTGTAAATTTGTTGTTTAATACATATATTTGTTGACATATATATATATATATATATATATATATATATATCGGTCTTTGTTTGTTTTCTTTACATCTTGGTTGGACTCAACTTAAGTCCGCATTGTTCTTGTAGTTGGGCCTTCTAGCAGGAAATAAACAGCACATGATCCCAATTCAACAACTCGCAAACCTACATGGTCCTCTACAATGAGGCCTTGTGAAGCTTGATAAAGCGGAATTGTGTTATGTTGGTTGACCGAAATCACGATGGTGACGTCGAGAGTGGTCTGGAGTGTGATAGTGAGGCCACAAATTTGTTTCACATTGAACTGACAGAGCTCACAGTGGTGATGTTGAGTGACCACCGGTGTTGACCACTGGCCTGTCAGTTGCATTCTATGTGTGGAAATTTGGGTGTAGTCAGGAATCTGGTTGACATTATCGTGGATTGACCAGTAGTGATGACGAGAGAGGTGGTTATGGTGATGATGATGAGAGCCAGCTGTTGTCAATAGCTAGCCTGCCAGCCAAGTTCTGTGTGTGAAGATTTGGGTGAAGTCTGGAATCTAGTTGCTGTTGCCACAGATTAATGGGGGTCACTGTGATTACAACAAGAGGGGTGGTCATTGTAGTGACGACAAGAGCCTTCCATTGTCAACAGAAGGCCTGTCGGTTAGGTTCTGTCAATCATTTATGATGGGCTTTCTTTAAGCAAATTTGGTGGCTCCCATATTCATCTTTTGTTTTTGGTGTCAATGTTTGTGATTGGCTATTGTATTTTAGATTTTTGCAGAAATTTGTGTTTTGTGGGCTGGATATGATCCTCGGAGCCTCAGCACGGAAGACAACTTTTTTATTTTGGATTTTGCTTTCTTCACGCTCATATTTGACTGACATGTCAAGGGGATCAGAAAGAGATTTAATTTGCAGCGCAGTATAACAGCTCCCCCAGTTCTCAATCTAATTCATAGATAGTGAGTGGTGTGTGTGAAGATTTTAGTAAAGTTGGGAAATAAAATGATTGTTGGTGACGAGAGGTACTTCTTGATTTTTCAAAGGTTTATTGACACTTTTAGTGCAGACAAATGGTTTGCTGGCCCTGTTGAGTTTGTGTATAGGGGCCATCAGTGTGAAAAATGAGTCGAGTCAGATTCGTTCATGTTGACGGGTTTCAAGAAATTGTCGAATCCAAATAAGAACTCTGATGAAGCATTGTAGTTCTTTTTCTGTTGTTGGAGGTTTCATTTTGTTACTTAGCTAATCTCTTGCTGTTCGCTTTGAACACTAGTTGCTTCAAGGTCGAGATTAGATCTGAATAGTTAATTTTCCTTGCTGCATGCTTCTGACACTAGTTGTTCTACCCAATCTATGGTGGTTTAGGAAAGAACGAACAAGGATTAAAATTTCAACAGGTGTTTATTGATCAATTTTCGGAATACTCAACGCCAGCATACATAATTATATGAAAATACTTATATAGTGTGGATGTACCAGCATGACTTCACGAGGCATATGCAGTTGGTAGCGGGTGTAGGGTGATATTGGTGATGTCGATCCGTTGTATGGCCTGGTAAGGTGCGTTGGTGGATTAGTTGACCAAGTTCATTGAGAGGCCTGGTGTATGATAGTGAGGTCACGAATCTGGTTACCATTACAGTGGACTGACATGTTGATGATATCAAGAACTCTCCGTTGTCAACAGCGAGCCTGTTAGCCGTATTCTGTGTTGAATGTCGCCACAGTTGAGACTCTGTTTCCCAATAATGATGATAGATACTTTGCATAGTTGTAAAGCTGGCATAGAAATTTGATATTGTACCACAGGTTAACTGTCTTCAATCAAAGGCAAAATGAATTTTAAAGATCTATATGCTGAGGACTGTGACTTGGTAACATATTCTCAGGAACATTTGTTGATGAACAGGCTTTCTGCAACTTCTAAACAGTTTTGACAATTAGTTTAAATCTTCCAAATTAGCCTTTAACATACTTCAGAAAAATGTATTCTCCTCTGAAGAGACTTTAATCATCATCTCATTTTTGCAAATCCAATCCGGCCTAGGAAGGTCTTCTATTGAGCGCCATAGTGGAGGGGCCCGCGAAGGATCCCCTTGTTGGAGATATGCTCGGCTTGTCGGAGGAGGAGTATCGCTCCTACTGGTCTTGGGCGCCAGCGGCGGATTACCTCAGTAGCCCTGAGTTTTCGCTTACCTGGCGATTGGCTCGGAATCGACTGCCTCTCAACGACAAAGGCTTTCATATGGGGTTTGGCGGATTTGCCAGACTGTGAACGGTGTGGCCTTGGCTTAGAAGAAACGGCTGCGCACGCCTTCTACCATTGCTCCCAGGTCCGCCCCTTATGGGACCATGTCGGCGAGCTGACGGCTCGTCTCGCTCCCGAACAGCTTGTGTCCATTGATCGCGCATACGCGTGTGACAATGTGTCGCCCCCCGTATTCCGGGATGAAACGGATGGTGTTTCTGACACTGATGGCCACGGCTCGAATGGTGATTTGGACGACGCGAAAGGAGGAAGTCTTGCGAGGCAATCGTCTTTCTCATTCGGATCTAATTCGATTCTTTGAGCATCAGCTCAAGATGAAGATTAGATCGGATAGAAAACGATTGCATTCGACAGTCTTTAGCGAAAGGTGGGTAAAAAAAGAAGCGAGCTTGCTTCGTGTGAACGGGGCTAGCCTTGATTTTTCTTTTAGGTCAACCTATTGCACATCGGGGTGGTTTCCTGTGGAACCCTCCCTTGGTTAGGTTAGACATTTTCAGTGTACCTAGTTAATGTGAGTAAGTGTTGTTCCTGGCCTGCATCCCGGCCGTTCTTTGGTTATGATCCAAGTCGAGATTCCCAACCTCCCCAGTTTGTTTTGACCCCCCCCTTTTTTCATCTCGACTGGGTCAGTTTTATATTTTCCCATTCCAGCCTAATATTTTATACTTTTTCCCACTCCCTTAGCGAGAGCGTCTCTTGATTTTGTCCCTGGGCAGAATACAGCGGCGGTCTCTGTTTAAAACAGATGGGTTGGTTGGTCGGTCCCTAACATCAATTATGTTTACTTTGTATTTGTGTTTATTTTAAGTTTATTATTGGGTTCATTTCCCTCCCCTCTCATTTTATCATTATTAGAATTGTATATATATATCATCATTAAAATTTTTATGGCATGGGGCGCGATTTTGGTAGGTCTCCCTTGAGAGCACTGGTATTATGGTGGTTGAAGGATTGTTTGGTGATGGACGAGTTCTTTTGGTGAATGGGTAAAATGTAATGTACGAATGGGTCGCGAATCTGATTAGCTAGGTATAAGATAGTTAGTATTGACCAGCCTCTACCCCTCCCTTTATTGGCCTTGTGCCACAATTTGTACTTTTTGTATGAATAAATATCAGTCTTACTCTTATGTCCATCGTCTTTTTCATGTTGAATTAAATATAGTCTAATTTTAATTATGTTTTAATGAATATGTCCTGAAGATGGTCTACTAGACCGAAACGTCCGATGTTGACATTATATTAACATTAAAACAGCATATATTGCAATTTTGTTTTTTATTTTTCTTTTTTCTGTATATTTATATCCACATATATATATATATATATATATATATATATATATATATATATATATATATATAATATAATCATTCTAAAATTATCCTACCTTTAAATTAAAAAAAAAAATTTTTTATATTTCTACAAATTTTATTTTTCTACTACCCTCAAATACTAAGATGTTACCAATTCTTCAGGCGATGGTTGATTTATTTAAAGAAATTTAATGGTAAAACTTTACCTTTTTTTAGTAAAGTTAAAGTTAAATTTTTAAATTCAGAATTAAAATATCAAATGGTATGAAAAGATTAACCAATGAAAATCAGTTCTACAAACTAAAATATAAATTTAAGTTCAAAAATTTGGTTATGTTACGTTATTATTACATGTCCAGAACTGATGCATCCTGTAATAGGGAATGATTTCGAGCGACAATTTTATTATTGATCTAAATTTATTATTTACCGAACCATGTTGAATTAGACATAAATTTATCAGAATCGAATTTAAAGAAAACAATTAGTAGTGGGCAAAAGGATTTAGTATAAAATTACAGGTTTGGTATGTCTGTTCCTATTAAAAATCTATCTATCTATCTATCTATCTATCTATCTATTTTCTATCTATTTTTCTATCTGAAAATCTGTTCCTTTATAACTATCTGGTTTATTTGGCATAAATAAAACAATGCTTTCAAATAGAAAAAAATCACGCCAAGATTCGTTATCGACGGAGGTAAAATCAATGAATGAACTGAATGAATTATTAGAGGAAATAATCAATGAAATAAAAGAATATATAAATACAAATATACCGGTCGTAAAATATATATTTTATATGAATAAAGTTTCAATCCGATTTAAAGTTCATGTATAGTCAACATTTTTTAATAGACGTTAAAAAATAATCAAAAATATAGGAATAAAATACATTAGGAATTTTCCTGGTTTTTACGGAAAATCTGAAAAAATATTACAAATGATCGAATAATTTTCGTTGGGATTAAAAAAAAATGTCAATCTCTATTTTTATATAGAAAAGGATCGAGAATATATATATATATATATATCATATAACAAATATATATAGTATTCGACAAATAATTGTGAACATGCGACAAATGTGTGTGGTATTTTGCATTTTTATATGTGCATTATAGGCAACAAATATGGGAGAGTATGCAAAATGACAATGAATAGGATGCGATAAATATTGAAATTTTAAAAAAAATAAGAGGGTGCATCAAAATAAGGAAGAGTATGCGATAATAAATTTGAAGATTAAATTTTAACAAATAAGGAAGAATATGCTTTTTTTTTTTTCTTTTTTTCTTCAAAACGGTTAATATTACCACTTACCATGTTTATCGATGTTTTACTTTTTATTTCCAAAATAATTTTATTCGTTTAATGAAAAGGTATTCTGCATTTAAATCACATAGCATAGTTTAATAGTAATTTTGTGAAATATTTTTTAGAACACCATAAACTTTAATGAATTTGTTTGTATATTATGGGGTTAGAGAAATTATTATTATTTAGTGTTTTTTTTTTATAGGAAACAATATTAATTATAAAAATATTGCATGTGCATAAAATATTAAATATTTAATTAAGTATTTCTTATTAAGTAATTTATGATGACTATTTTGTATCTGTAGGACTATTAACTATTTATTTTATTTATTAAACATAGGTTCGAGTTTTTTTATTTTTGAATTAAAAATTCGTATGGTTTAGTACGTCAAAAGAGGGAATGTGAGTTCATATGTAAATATAACAATTAAGAATTTTCAGATTTTATTTTTAATGTAAATTTTAACATTAAACAAAAGTTGATAAAAAGAATTTCACCCTAAAGCAATTAAACTGTAGAGCCTATAGGTGAACCCATAAAATGAAAAGTTTAATACATATTTTCCTAAGTATTCATATAAAATCAATTTAAAAAACAAATAACGAACATTTCATGGAATTCTTTGGTTTAATTTTTGAAAAAGTAACGGATATTTAGATTTTGAAGTGAAAAATTATTTTTTTTCTTTTCATTTGAAAACTTTAAAAAAAAACTAGAACTCGTAGGAAAAAGAAAAACCGTGGTTAACAATTGCAGATATATTATATATTTAATGACTGCACCACAAAAAGCCCCATCATCATTCCAAATTATGACTCCTCGGACTTTGTGTATATAACAATGTTGAATGACAACAGAGTGTTTTGACAAGCTGAAATGTTTCTTTTCGATCTTCTGGTTTCATATTCCATGGAAATAAAAGAACGCTGAAAAAGCTGCTGGATATATATATTTATATATATATAATCATATATATGGATATGAATATTATAAAATATATTATGTCGTTTTTTATGTTTATTATTACATATAGTTTGTTTAAATTTATCTGGTTAGAATTTAATAAAACAATTGAAGCCATTGATAATAAAAACGGTTTGTTATAATATCGTCCATTAAATATTCAATACCAATGAAAAACTATATAAATCAAAAGGATGTCAAATGTTCTTACAATTTAAGAATATTTCATATGTTAAATTCTTTTGCGAAATCAGGTAATAAATTTATCAATTCAACAAATTAGACGTTTTTAAAAATGACGGAAACTGAAGATGTTCTGAGCGCATAAATATATTTTCTTCTATGTGTTTATCCTTCAGAACGTGAAGATTTAGATCTCCACAATTTTTGCTTAATAAAGTTGGGTTCTTTACTATCTTACTCTTAAAAACCCTGATCAGTCAATCATTTATAGGGAAATCAAAAATGAAACTTTATGTATGAATAATCTAATAAAATCAACATTTATTATCAAATAAAGTGCAAAATTTTAAAAATGATAATTTACTAATTATGTTCTAAAGAAAATGTGGAAATATAATCAGATTGTTATATATAAGCATCCTAAATTGTGTCCATTTTCTCTGAAAATAATTCGTTGTTTATAATTAATTAATTGGTAAAACATCGACTTCTGTCGTGCCGCATTTCCTAAATTTTAAAACAAAAAATTTGATAGGTTAGATGATATGAAATTGATCTAAATTTTGAATTTATTGGCATAAAAATTGAAAAGAACGATTAAATAATATTTTGTCATGTTTTTAAAATGATATTTCGAACTCTTTTTTTTAAAGGATTTCATAACTTTACATCAAAGGCATCTTTCCATGACAAAATTAAAAATGCCTATTATATACCATTATTTATATAATGATATACCTTGACGTTTAAATATAATATTTATATATATAAATATATATATATATTTATATATATATATAAATATATTGTGTGTGTGTGTTATAAATGTGTATAAAAGTCTTTACTAATAAAATATATTATATATATATATAAATATATATATATATATTATAAATAATGTGTGTTAAATAGTTGTGTGTGTATATATGGAATAATGGGTGTTCTAAACTGAGACCCAAAGTATCTCTAGCAATAATATCCTATATATATATATATATATCTATATATATATATAATATATATGTTACTTGTGTGTGTGTGTGTGTGTGTGTGTGTCTGTAACGTTTATATGTTGGATCGAATTTCCTACATTTTTTAGCCGATTTCAACAAAACTTCACAGGACTACATAAAATTACCTTGTGGTGGTTCTAACGGGGCCGAAAATGGGAAAAACACAGTTGTTTTTTTAATAAAATCAATTTGAAAACACGATTAAGACACATCGTGAGAATGAAAGGGGACAACTCATCCACGAAAATGTAAACAAAAGAGCATAGCATGATGAAAAAAAAGACGCCGAACTTGACGAAAACAAAATTTTATCGTCTAATGTTCATATTATTATTAAAGAGGAAAGATCAAAGTATTTTGGGGGTTTTTTTTTTACATTTTTTAATCGTTCCTAGCACGTCTGAAATTTTCGTTAAAAATATTGTTTTTTTTTTTTGGTCAAAAAAAAAGGACAGATAATCATTTTCAATCATTTTTTTCGATTTGATAAAAAAGATTAAAATCTTACTTTGATATTCTTTTAAAAATCAATTATCATTTTTTCAAAACTGATTTTAATAAAAACAGAAATTATACTGTTTATTTAAAATATTTTGAACCAAGCTTAACTTAGCTTCTGCGCCGAAAAAATGTAATTTGAAAATAAAACAAAGCAGGTCATAACCTTTCGCGTCGCTTGACGATTGACGAAAGGCACATTCATGACGTTTAGATAACTTACGGGAGGAGAATTCTTTCTACGGATGGAAGGAAGTGAAATTATTTAAGTGAACAAATTATTTACCTTGTTACTTTTAAGGAAAACTTTCAGCGCTCTAATTTTTTATTTTTTATTTATTTTTTTTTTTTTTTGTACTTAGCTTTCATTTTTACGTTTACGATGGTTTATGGAAAATATAAAGAAATTAAAAAATAAGACTGTTAATAGTGAGATTAAATTTCATAAGAAAAAGGTATCTAATTAATTTAGGTACCTTTCTTATGAAATTTTATCAGAAGTGTACATAAAATACTATAATTTTATGTACATTTATTACATTTTACTGTGTTATTTGTATTTCCATTCATTTTATTATTAATTTTGATATTTCATTTATGGAAAAATGTCATAACTGAGATTAATATAAAAAATAAGATCATATAAATTAAAGTTTAGCAGTAGTTAAATTTCATAAGATGATACTGTTACTTGTAGGTACCCTTCTCAGTTGAAATTGAAAACTCAAATTAACTTCTCCATACGTGTTTCGCAAAAGTAAAGGGCTTAACAGCGGAGAACAATGCTGAACTCAAATAATGCAACTAAATTGTATTCTGGTTGGTCTTCCGTACTTGATAATTACTGTCCGACTATAAACACAAAAATTACATTTCTTAATTACCATGGCTAATCTGATTGGTCCAAATTATACAATTTTCAAAGCGCTAGACAATGACAATCTCACACGGACATTTTGAAAGGTTGATGTTGCTTTTAACTAATGTTAAAATATTTTTAAAAATTCAATTTAAACATTTTTTAAAAATCTTTTTAAAATTAAAGAAATAAGAAATAATTGTATTAAAAATTCAATTTTAAAAAAATTTTTTAAGAAAATATTGTCCATATTTGAAAAAACAAATTAAAACAAATCAAAAAGCATTTGAAACTAAATAATATATTTGTTTTATTGAGTTTTGTATGTTACAATTCACAGCTGATTTTCAGGTACGTTGGCCAAAAAAAAAAAAAAAAAAAAAAAAACATGATTTGCATTCTTCAAAGCCTTGTGCTTTTTAACTATTGTAATCACTAAAACCGATGGTCTCGAATTTCTAGAGTTTTTCATAAAATTAGTTATGGGGGTGTTAATAAATAAAAAAAATATTTCTGCCATGACTTTTAAAAAAAAAACATATTTATAATAATTTCGATCATCTGTGAATAGTTTCTGAAAGTTTCATTAACATCTGACAATTATTTTTATTTTTGCAAGATTTTCCAAATTAATGTGTGTAAATACAAAAAACACGCTAAAAATTATCTATGTTATTTACTACCCCTTGTTGCGACAAAGAGAAACAAGGTTTTTTTAAATCAAAATTTAGAATATTCTAAAAAGATGGAAAAATTTTAAAAAATAATTAAAAAAAAATTTAGTCTATCCTCTTCATAAAAACATAAGCATTTTGACGATAAAATTTTGTTTTCATAAACTTTGGCGTCTTTTTCATCAGACTATGCTCTATGTTTTAGCGATTCCGTGGAGTGACTTAGGTTAAAAAACCCAGGTTGTGTGTGTGTGTGTGTGTGTGTGTGTGTGTGTGTGTGTGTGTGTGTTGTGTGTTTATATGTGGGATCGGATTTCTTTATATATGGGATCGGATTTCAGCATTTTCATAAAACAAACATCAAACATTTTTTTTTCGGCAGGTAGTATTTCTTATTGTCTTGCACACTTTTTTTTTTTATTTATTTACATTCAGAATGCTTTAAAAATTCCATTTACAAGACAATTGTTTATAATAAAATTCTATTCACCAATCGATAGACTCATAACGATTGTAAACAATGTTTTAGAGAAGAGCAAAAAATTTATGAAACAAATCTATGCATCTACGTAAATGTCTCAATAAGTCCGAGGCCTAGTGAAGAAGATAAAATTGTTTTATTTTGTACTATAAATATTTGTTTTTCAACATAATAGTCTTCTTTGTCAAGGCACTTAATTTAGAACTGGTCAAGAACCCTCACGTTTATTATTATTATTATTATTATTATTATTATTATTATTATTATTATTATTATTATTTTATTTTCTTTTCCTGGTGTATACTCATTTCTTTCCGGGTATTAACCAAAGACCCAAGGCCAGAAATACCATCACGACATTTTCCGTTGAGAATTTTTGAGACCCCATCCACTAAGATTATACACATTTACATAGATGAAGCCCTTCGAAAAGTGTGAACCGTACGATGTAAGTACAAATCTTTTGTATTTCTGTCAGGTTTGGGTTTCCTTCAATTAATCTATCTTGTATTATTATTATTATTATTATTATTATTATTATTATTATTATTATTTTCTTTTGTTGTTATTGATTTAGTTGTGTTCCTTTTCTTGTAGCCACATAGTATTTTACCCCAAACAAGGCAATAAAGTCCCTAAGATAAAGGGGTTTCTGAGTGTCAGAGAATATGAGAAAAACACTACTAAGGAAAGAGAACAAGAAAGGAACACGAATTAAGAAAACAAAAGATAACGATTGACATTGCATTTTATTTTTTGAAAATCAAAAGTGACTGGAAATCAAAATGCCGACGGAGAGTTCTACAAATGAGAAGTGTAACAGAAGAAATCATTAACATAGAATTTACGGTTGCATCTAAGCAATTTGCTGCCAATCTAGTATTGCGCTTATTTCATAAATCACTCTCAGACATAACTTTAGGTGTTTTTTAAATATCTTGTATTTTTTTCTGTACGTAGGCGAGAATGGAGTACCACAGATGACTTTTTTTTTTTTTTGATTATCTTTGAATTACCACGACTTCTTGAGAAACATACACGAGTGTTTTCCAGTTGCCTTTTGCACAGTTTTGAATTCAAAGTTTTCTTTCTCTTAGACTGACTTCCAACCCAGGCTAGAGAGTCATGTCTATCCTGTTACTTTAGTCCATATCTGGGAGAAGGGAAGAAGAAACGGATTTATGCTTTTCCCAAGGGCATTTGTGCAAAAAATTAATGCAATAGACGAGATTACGTTTTGAACCCGTTCGGCCGATTCAACTAACCGCGTCGATAACCCTTACATAAAAAAAGAAGAAAAGAACAACAGTCCGTATGAATGGCGTTATGCTTCAGCCAGTTCGGTACGCTAACGTTTATGACATTCATGGCTCTCCGCGATTTCCCTATCATTATTATCATCTGTAAACTGTGCATTGCCATATTTTATGGAAAAGAGTGAGTAGTTTTCTTGTTGATTTCTCCACGGTTTTTTAATTCAGAATTGTTCTTCTCCACTAGTTGGCAACCAAGGCTAAAGTACCGAGTCTGTTATTATATTTAACCCAAATCTGAGATGGAGAAATATGCATTCTTGCCTTCTCCACGGTTGATAGTGCGAAATGAACAAACTGTTTTAGCCACAATTTGAAACCGTTTCACCAATTTCATTTTCAATATTCAACCGCACGTTTATCTCTGATATTAAGAATATTATTAGAATTTACTTTTTAAAGAAACTTAGGCATTGTTTAACCTTCGTACCTGTAAAAGCAGCGTATCAAAAGTACGGTTATTGCCCTTGACACCGCAATTAATGTATTACATTACCTCCGCATTGCTTATTGTTTTAAAAATCAATGATTAAAATTTTAATAAAACCCAAATTTTAATAAAATCCAAGTGGATTTAAACATTTTCTTTATTCTTGACAATTGGCAATACTGGATCATTGATATTTTTATAAAATTATGAATAAAAAGTTGTTTTATATTTATTTATAAAA
>CAHIKZ030002374.1:0-25000 GCA_903632075.3 Acanthosepion pharaonis
GACATCAGTTGAATGGATGTCATCTGGATTTAAAAAAAAAAAAATTCTCAACGGTAAAATTTCAACATCATTTTTTTTTTTTATAAATTTAAAGATTTTCAGGGTTAAAATGGAAACATAGAAAAAAACAATGTAGAAAGATTATTTGGTATACCCCCATTTAACCAAATGGTAAAGAACAGATTAGGACATAAATTCCTTGCATTAATAGTCAAGCATTTTCCTAGTGAAAGTAAACTAAGTACTATTTTCAATAAAAACACACTAAAATTATAGCTGTACAAAAAACTTAGAAAAAATCATTAATACCAAAACCAAAATATTTAGACAATGGAAAAATTAAGATAAAAACTGATGGAAAATAAAGCAAAACTATGTAACTGTACAAAACCCTCAAAATTGCCCACTACAAAATAAATGTCGCACTGAATCATTAGTATACCAATGCAATATCTCTTCGATTGAAAGTCCTGATAACATAAAATATATATAGGTTGCACTAGCCATGAATTCGAAAAAAGATTCAACCAACATCAAACTTCATTTTAGAATAAATAGATATAATAATCAAACATCTCTCAAAACTATTTCTGGCATCTAAAAAAGAATCTAAAACAAAAACACCTACAGTAAAATGGAAGTTAATAAGAAAAGCTAGAATTTGTAGATCAACCAAACGACCCGTGTCCTCTATGCATAAGAGAACTATATATTACTAAGTTTATAAAAATAAAATTTACTGAATCAGAGAAATGAAATAGCATACTATATGCCGTCATTATCAAAATTTTCCTTAAATAATATATTAAAAAAAAAAAAAAAAAAAAAGTCTTTTGAATGGCAGTGAAAATATTTTTAAACTTGTATTTAAAATTTTAAAATTTAAAATTTGGTTAAAACGTATTCAAATATAAGCAGTTCCGTCAAAAAATTGTAGTTAAATAAAATTTATGCTAACCGAAACACCTCTATAATAAATGTACTAAGGCACTTGAATGAATCCAATAAAACACCTACTGAAAAAATGAAATTATAATAAAAGCTAGATGATGTAAATAATGTATGACCCATTGTTGTTTGAAACATACATATGAAACTTTATTACTCAGGTTACATATATTTAAAATAAATACATTAATTAATTAATAAATAAAAAGTTTACTAAATCTGAGAAATGACTTAGATAGTTTTGTCATCTGTGCCATTTATATTACTTAAAAAATATTTAAATATAAAAAAAAAAATTGTAAAAATACATATACTTTTGATATGGAAAAATAATTTTACAAAACACTTATGAGTAATTTATCCTTCTGTTATAAAGTAATATAGTCTATTAAAAAAACAATGAAAATTTTAAAAATTTTAAAGTTGTAATTAAAATTGTAATTAAAATTGTAGTTTTAAATTGAATGAATTCTAACCTAAATTTTTTGAAATAGTACTACAAATTAAAAAAGAATCAAAAAAAACACCTATAGAAAAAATAAAATTAATATAAAATGCCAAAACATGTAAGCTTTTGAATGACCCATGTCCTTTGTACTTAAATGAGAAAATATTATATTAATAGGTTTATATATAAAAATAAAGTTTTACTAAATCAGTGAAATTAAAGTAACCATTTTTGCTGTCATAGTCATAAAATAAAAAAAAAAATGTAACCTCATATACATACTTAAACTTAATGTTAAAATAATCCTACATAATATAATGGATTCTAATACATTTAACTGTTTCTTAAAAAAGAATATAGTAAAATAAAATTAAAAAGGAGAATATTTCAAATCGTAGTTAAATAAAATTATTATAATCAAAAAAAAATCTTTAAATTTATAAATAAAAAATGACATTGAAATTTTTTACCGTTAACAATTTTTTTTTTTTTTACGACAGACGACATCAATTCAACTGATGTCAGGTTTCATTGTAAATACATCCCTACCCCTTACCAAATTGTAGCTAATAACTGATACAATACAATACTGACATAAGGAAAATCTAGACATCCCTTTGTTCAATTTAAGTAGAATATTCTGTAACCATGGAAACGTATTTTTAGCTGTGTCTTTAAAACCCTAGTAATTTTTAAAAGTTACTCCAAAATTCCTTGAAGATGAAATGGAACTAATGCTTTTAATTTAATTGCAAAATTAAATTTAGGTTTTTAGCTTCTATTTTTGAAACATGGTTGGAACTGTGTAGCGAAAAAAAACATATTTTAAATCAATTAATTTATAATATAATATATATATATATATAATGGATATATATATATATAAAAATATATATATGTATATATCAAGAAATATATCAATATATATATATATCATGATATATATAATATATATATATATAATATATATTTATATATATATATATATATATTATAGATATATAAAAAACTTATATATATGGAGTAATGAGTATATATTATATATTGTTATGTATCTAACAATGAAAATATTTAAATAAATATATATCCCATATATAATATGTATATCATATATATATATAATGCATCAATACATATATATATGTTTATAATGTTATATATATAAACAGTATAAAAATATATTTTTAGGTTTTTTTGGATGATATATAATGTTTATATCTCATATATACATTCAAAAAAATTATGGATATATATAATACGAATATACAGTCTCATTTTCCATATATATAATTTATATATATAATACATCACATGTACATATATATATATATAATCAATGTAAATATAATTTATATATATATATGTTATCTAAAAATATATATAATAAATTTAAACAAAAATGATATAACTATATTCTTATTTTTATAATGTATATATTTTCCTCATATATATAATGGTTATAAATATTCCTTCATAGTTATACAATGAATTGAACATCCAGAAACTGATGACAATTTTCACAAATTTGTTTAAACGTTCGTTTTTTTAAACGATATAATGGTTTGTGGATATAAAAATACCCATGAAAGTATTGGATAAATCTGGGTGCGTTATCAATTCAGAAAAATTCTAAAATTTATAAATATAACGTATTTGTTCAGAGATTATATATATATATATATAATATAGGATGTCGTAAAATTTTTTTATATATATATATGTAATTATTTTTATATAATATATAGGGTTGAAATAGATATGTATTTGGATATTATATTAATCCTAATTTATATATGTAAATCCGTTTATAGGTTTTGTAAAGATACAGTCATATGTTATATATTTTAATTCTATTCATAAATTTTAATAATGTTATATGGTACATATATATATATATAGTCATATATATAGAATATATATATATCATATCTCATATATGCATATATATGTTTATTGAATATTCTGCATATAATATAATCATATATATATGCAGGGGAAATGATATTCATATATATATATTGTTTCACATATATGACATATATATATATAATGGATAAAAAGAGTTAAAGTTATCCCATATCTCGTATATATATATATATATATATATATATATATTTGACAAAACACAGATGAAATCAAATTTGCAAATAACATTAAACTTACTTTCGTTTGTTCTTTTGTAAAAATTCATGTTCATTTTTAATTTAACAGATGAAGACACTGTTCTCTAAAAGAATTGAATATCTTGGATGCAAAATAGCATTTTCACCTTCTAGTGTAACCCTTCAAAATCAAGGAAATGTATCATTATAGTATATCCAAAAAAAGAAAAAATATAGATACGTATGGGTGAAATGATAAACTTTTCTGAGTCCTGGGTATGATGATAAACTACGTCCGACAACAAGGCCTTTGATCAGGTGGTTGTGAGGAGCGTGAAAATACCTCTTAATTGCTGGTGTTCCAGGTTTCCCTGAGACCGGGTTATAGCACATGTTAGGGTCCCAGCTATGGGAATAGTTAAATGAAAACTGGGGTCAAAACATTATGAAAGTGTAAAATAGGTTTTAATAACAGAAATAATTTTTCGTAAAAAATTATTACCAGAAAACATTATTACCAGCAATACGTTTTTGAAAAAATTACCAGCTAATATACAATTTTTTTGAAATTTTTTTTACCAGTAATAGATTTTTGAAGGACAAAAAAAATACAAAAATAACTCGGATATAAAGAAACGTTATAATATAAGAGAGATTCTGGTCCCAAATTAGAGCCTGGGAGGTATAAATTAGACTCAAAAGGATATAAGTGAAAGAAAGGATAAAAGAGACTTCTTCCGGTCCCGACAACTCTTTATATCCAGGTTACACTGTATTACCCAAACAAATTTCTGAAACCTCATCACCAGCAATAAAAAATCTTGTCGGCATTATTAACCCATTGAGGTTGATATGCAGTGAAAACCAAACCAAACCAAACTTTTGTCTTATCGTTTTTTTTTTGTTGTTTTATTGTTTGAATTTAATTTCACCTTTTTTTTTTTTTCTCTTAATGGTGAAATCATTTAAGAAAAGCTGATGAAATTAACGTCCAAGAAAGAAAGAGAAAGACGCAAAGAAAAAAATTTTTTTTTTAAATTATCAGTATTTATGAAACTGAAAGTATGAACCAAGGGAAATGAGAATGTCTCCAGTTTTCATTGTAATTTTAAATTGCCTATTTTCTTTGAAATTGTTAGAAAGACTTATTATAGAATGATTTTTAATTTACGTATAAAAATTGATATTCATTTAGAAAGAAAGTCGTTAAATGAATTTTGCAATTTTGAGGCCATCAGAAAGAAACGTAAATTCATTCCCTCAGAAAGCAAAGTTTCACTCACTCGTGAAAGAAACAAACCTAAAGAAAGAAAACTTTAAGAATATCAAACAATTATAGTCAATGTCAAAGAAATTTGTTAACATTGGGTAGGGAAGTGACGATAAATAGTCCAAGATCAGCAGAAACTGAGCAGTGGGTAAAAGGGTAGGCTTGGAATAAGTCTTTGGGCGAAAAAGTCCCCAATCGGTCAATCGAGAAAGAATGCTCCAGAAAAGAAATTAATAATCAATATTGATCTTCTTTCGTAGTAAATGAGCAATTAAGCGGCTGTGAGTGTTTAATTAGCAACAAGTGAAAGAAAGAAAGAAAGACGCCAACCAGCCAACCAACCAACCAACCAAAAAGCGCCCACCTCTCTCCTAACGACCTGCCTACCTCGCCGTCTTCGTTCTTCACCAACCTCACCTTCCCACGTCGTTGTCATCTACCTTCACTCCACAGTCCTTCCTTAGTCTGCCGCCGTCAATTTTTAGCTTTTGTACAGAGCCGTTACCGATTGACTGCCGTTCAGGAAGAGATGAACTCTTTGATTTCTAAGAAAATACAGACAAATTGACGGATTTCATGAGGAAGAAGACAAGAAAAGGATGAAGAAGCGAAGAAAGCAGGACAAGGACGGGTCAGACTCAAAGAAAGAAATGTTAACAGGAAAGAGGTTGAAGCGGGGAAGAAAGTAAATAACCAATGGTGAAAGCAAGTAAGAAAAAGGATCTAGAGATGGTAGTCGGAAAAAGAGAGTGAGCAGATAGAAAAGAACGAAGTTGAAAGAAATGAACAAAAATAAAATGCGAGGTTAAAGAAATAAAGGATAAAGATACATTAAGGAGGAGGAGAAAGTGTGAAGAAAGAAACTGAAAGGAAAAAGGTGAAAGAAAGCTTGACAATAAGAGAGGGGGTAGATACAGAAAGGAACGGAAAAGTGTTGCTGTATGAAATGCCTTAAAGGAAAAGAGAAGAAAATCAACAGAATTCAAATGGAATGGAAGAAATACTAAGAAATTAGAGAGAGAGAAGAAATTGACAAGGCAAAGAAAGAAAGAAAGGAAGATTTAAGAGTAGAAAAGAGGAACGGGCGATAAAAAGTAAGGGATGTCTGTGAACAAATTGTGAATGTGTCTCGTGAAAGAATCGCTAAGATTAGAAAAAGTAACTTCTCTTTATTAAGGTTAATTGGATTATTAACGCTGATTGAACGTGATCTTTTCCATTTGGACACTGCCATAAACGGACAAGAATGTGTTCACAATTTGACTGTGATTAACACATTTTATTTGCACCGGGTGATAATGATAATGGCAGGTTCTGCTCATAACAAAGATTTCTTTTTTTGCTTTGGACTTTTAGCCAAATAATCATAGAACAATCTCGCCAAGCTTTATCAAGTTCTGTGTCCCCCAAAATATTTCTGTCTGTTCCTTGTAAGATTATTTAAAAGAAATTGTCACTTTACTGGTCCACTCATAAATTAAAAAATAGGGAAAAATCTTTTGGGAATAATTTTTGTAGATTAGAATTCATTAAACCGTTTTCAAGGCATGATATTAGTGAGAATCCAAAAATATTTAATTTCTTATTATTTTAGAAGTGGAATCCTATTCATAATACAATGTAAAATCGATCCTTGACATGTTATAGAGTTAGCTTCTTTTTTTTAAAATTTTTTTTTTACAGTAAGGTTCACCCTCTATAAGGCCCGGGGACCACTCAAAGTAGAGGGTTGCATTAATGATTAAGGTATATTTTATATGGATAGGAGAGGAAGATAATGGTTGACTCTAGATTTGAATAGGTTAAGAATAAGATTGTAGTGATGGGGAAACATCCTCTTGGAAGTTTATTCCATAGGGCAGTGCTGAGTAGAAATTACTTCTTGCCAATGTAATATGAATGGAATGTGGGTGATTTAATAAATATGTAAAATGCATTGAAGATCCTGCAATGAAAATCGACCTAAAGAAAATAGGAGATGCAGTTTGTATGTATGGTAATAGTGATACAGCAGTGAGAGATGCCAGATCTACCTATGAGGGTGAGGTAATTTTTTGAAAATCTTCCCAACAAAAAAATAAAAGGCTTACAAAACTTTTGAACTGAAAATAAAATTTGCTAAGCTTCTTGAAAAATATGGCAACATTACTCCATTTTTGGCCTGATCCGGTTTTTACGAAGGTTTAGGAGAGCATCAGGAGTCAGGTACTTACTGCAGTGGCACAGGGAGCTAATTATTTTACCTGCATCTTTAGTGACGGATCATATATAAGAGTTCGACTTGAGGTCGGGTGTGAGTTTGAGGCCCAATATCCTCTCGAGGCATGGTGCCTCCTCGAAAGGACATCTGTTCATTGTGACTGGCGATTGTTTGAGTCTGATCAGCAGTGATGGAATGTAACCAGTTTGATTTTAGAGGCATTGAATGTAACCAGTTAGTTTTTTCCACACTGGGAAGTTAGTGTTAGATTGGAAGAGAAGTCTGTTACCAATCCCTGATTGTCAAGGAAAAAAAAAAACCTACTAATCACTGCTTGATTAAGGCCTCAAAAAGCTTACTGATGACACACTGAGCTGACTAATACATCTATACTGGGAGGGGGAGGATCAGTTGGCATAAACATTGTCACTTTCCACATGCTTGGGAAAGATTTCTAGATCAACAACAGTTAAATAACTTTGCTAGAATTCAAATGGATAATTATCAAGGGATAAGAACTGAATTTTATCTGGGCCTGTACCACTTTTTGTGGGATCCAGAGCATTTTGATAAGTCTGGAGATTTTTTGCTTTTTAAAATATTACTGAGATTGCGCACATGTAAACAAATCTATTGAGAAGTTGGGAGGAAAAATCAAAAGTTTTTTAAAAATTGAGGCAAAGAACTTGTCTTGAGATGAAAAGGATTATTGGATTTCAAGGATATTTAAAATACAGGCACAGCCACTTTGTCTCTATTCATAATTTGGTTAGTGATCTTCCAAAAGAACAAAGATCCAATTTGTTTACTTTCAAAAGTATCTTGGCCTGGACAGATCTCATAGCTGCACTCAATAAACAGGACTTTCTGTCCAACAATTTCAGGCAGTTTTTGTTTTTTTGAGGAGTAAAACCAAACCACTTCTTGAAAACAGATGAAAAGAGTAGTGGTTCTGGTGAGATATGGCTGCAGCAGATTCTGGGGTGTACCAGAGCAGACTTTTTGACTTTTGCTGAACTTTTGGTGTATATAAATACATGAAAAAAAAGGATCCATTTTTTTTTTTAGGGCTGCAATTTTGGGAGAGCATGTTTGAAAAATATTTGAGCAAAATTTTGAATATAGGACTGAAAATTTGTCCTAGTCTGCCTCCACATTGTAATAAGTTCAAATTC
Organism: Acanthosepion pharaonis; assembly: GCA_903632075.3. Taxonomy (NCBI): domain Eukaryota; kingdom Metazoa; phylum Mollusca; class Cephalopoda; order Sepiida; family Sepiidae; genus Acanthosepion; species Acanthosepion pharaonis. The sequence continues at coordinate 8,144 of CAHIKZ030002374.1, forward strand.
AATGAAATATTAAATAGGGGATGTCATAGGTTTGGATTTCAATCGAGACATTACTGGGGAATGATGTTATGATGTGCGTTTTATTTAAAACTCAATGCTCGAATATTTGTCAGGGCAGGATGAAACAAAAATTTTGACGAAATTAGATCTGCTGTCCTGTCGCATTGTTGGTGGGTACTTCAATGTTCTAGGTTAAATTGTATACAGTTTGAGTCTGCACATTCCCTTCCTTATGAGGTTAGGGTTAAGTTTCACTAGTTTTTCTTTGCAGGGAACATTGAAATTAATATATATTGAAACTTTTATAGGGGAGATGTTGAGATACATTAATTCTCTGATATTCAATTGAAAATTATTTCATTTATAGGATGATCCAGGGCAAAGACTTTGGCACATAGATAGGTGCCATTCTCTTAAAAAAAATATATATATATATATATATATATATATAAAAGACATCATTATTGATTTTTGGCTCGAAAAATTAGACAAAAATGTGGTTGATGTTTTAATTGAGTGGTGAGCTTGACGACTGAAATAAATATTTTAAAAAATAGGTTTGTAGCATGAAAAAATTGTGAGCCCTGCAATGGGATTGAGACATTGATGGACTTTGTTCATTATTTACTAATGTTAAGTTTGAAACTGTGCTTACATTATTCATTGATATCTGCATGCTTTTTAAATTTCTGAAATTTTAAAACTTTTTTGTAGTGGGGGGGGGAACACATACACAAACATTGAGGAAATAATTATTTATCTTAAATAAAAAATTTATACTTTTATTACTTTATTGAAATTTTTTTTCTTTAATCAAAAATGTATATATCCATTTACTTTTTATGTAAGAAATATTTTTCTTTTAAAAAACGTCTGTTTTTATACCTAAAACAACAAAGTTCAGATAACTCTGTAAAAAAAATTATTGATCGATTTCACACTATCTTTATTATGAACAGTTTATTTAAGTAGTGTCAATATCGCATTACGTGTAGGTCAGATTTCAGAATTTTATGGAAGGGTTAGTAGGTAGTTTATTTCAAGAGAGATTGGTAAAAAAATAAGAAGACACATTCATATTGTTTATTTAAGCAAACAAAAAGATTTAGCCATCTGTACTGAATATTAGTCTTTTCTAGTTGTACTGTGCATTACTAGCAATTTTTATCTTTGTAGAATTACTCACCAAATATATAACCTCATACCTTGACTTTGAAGAAACAAAGAATAAATTTATTTTGATTAATTAAAGAATCTTCAATTTATAATTCCCACTGACATTCATATAGTCATTGGTAATTTTAAAACTTCCTGGATAATAAAAATAGTTAAAGTTTTCTTAGTATTTTCTGAGTAGACCAACAGTTATATCCAACTATGACACTTAATTTCTTCAAATTTGATAGCAAAGTCTTCTTTATGAGAATTACTCCATCTGTTATAACATCAATATAGCAATATAAGTTCCTGGAGATATTTGAGTAAATGAGCGAAATTTGGCACAAGTCCTGAAGCATGGGAAACAAAATAAAGATTGAAATTGTTATTAGCGTACCTTTGAAATTCTGTCACTAACCAGAGCTCAAGTAATAATCTATCTTCTGGATTTTAATAATTTATTCTCTTAATGATTTCTTTATTTATATATATATATATATATATATATATATATATGAATATATAAGAAAAATAATAGAAATTGAATTAAAATCTTGCTTATATTTATTATAATTTATTAATGTAAAATAGTTCATCGATCTTGGATATTTTAATCTATTTGAAATCATCTTCGAATAGATCACAACAAAACATTATTAACATTAGATTTATTTAAACGGAACGCTGATCTTATATAAAAAATTTCAGTTATCTGTTTGGATTAGTTGTTCTTATGTCCATCATTTTTTTCATGTTGATTTTTATATGTTTAATGTTAATAATGTTTATTTATAAAACATTATTAACATTAGAACATGATGATGGTCTAAAATAGACCGAAAACGTCTGACGTTGACTTTTATATTAACATTAATACAGCATAATTATATATTAAGATTTTTGTTTGTTTTTCTGTATATTTTCTTCATACTATTGGATCTATATCATATATTTGCTTATATATATATATATATATATATATATATAAATTTAAGATGAGAAAAATTAACTGTCTGTAACATTTAATTTAAAAGAGGGCTCAATACAGAGTAGAGCTAAATATTATTTATTATAGGAGCTTAAACCAAAAACATGTTTAACAAGTTTTTGTTTGAATTTTAAAATGTATATATCCATTTCCTTTTTGTTTTTCTTTTAAAAACATCTGTTTTTATACCTAAAACAACAAAGTTCAGATAACTCTGTAAAAAAAATTATTGATCGATTTCACTCTATCTTTATTATGAACAGTTTATTTAAGTAGTGTCAATTACATGTAGATGTCTGTAACATTTAATTTAAAAGCGGGCTCAATACAGAGTAGAGTTAATATTATTTATTATAGGAGCTTAAACCAAAAACATGTTTAACATGTTTTTATTTTAATTTTCTATAATATATATATATATATATAGAGAGAGAGAGAGAGAGAGGACATGCTTAAGATGACATATTTCAATTTTTCACTGAACATGTGTGTTGGGTTCATCTTCTTAGGGTTGAAATGAAAGACAAAACAGTGTGTAAGAAAATATGTTTTTTAAGTATAAGGGGGACAATAAAATTACCTTATCAGAAATGATGAACAGGGACCAGAAATTGTTAATTAATATATATGTGCGTATGTGTGTGTATATATATATATATATATATATAGAGGCATGTTGTGGTTGTTTATTTTTAATAATTTTGTCCTTTCATAATCATGTGTAAACTTTGTGGTTTTGTGATTAAAGAGTGCAAGGAAGGTGCCATTGTTGTATTTTCATTTTATTTTTCTGAGTACTTTTGATATATTCACAATATCATCTTCAGAGTTATGATGGTTAGGACAATTAGTTGTGTGTTAGAATTAAATTTTTGTCTTTGTGGTTAAATGGTTAATAATTCCAGTCATGCACCAAGTTACAAGCAGTGATTTTCTAAAAAATCTTTTCTTATTGTAAAGGTTATAATGTAGGTAACTTAGTGATATGTCCCGGAAAGGGATATATTTGAACAAAGTAGCTAAGTGGTTTTGGCTACTATAACCAAGTAGAATATGGTAGCAGTAATCGACTGGTATGCGTTGTAATCTTAGGTAAGAAGTGTAGTTCAATGGTGTAGTCCAATGGGCGTCGTTATAGACTTAGCTCTCAGACTAAAGCTCTGACTCTCCTACACGTCCATCAGTATTTATGATGGACACCAGCCAATCATATTCCAGTGAGGGGGAACACAGGTGTATGCATATTCCATTATATCACTTAGTTAAGAACTGAATTCTTTTGATAGGTTATAGTTTACTTGTACTATATTCATAATTAATTTTGTTAAGTGTTGGTTTTAAATTTTTAATAAAGATGTCTTGGTAAAGTATACAGATATTGTTGACTGATATACTTCTAAATTGTGAATGTAGACAGGAATGTTTTTGCAGATGTTGTGCAATAGAGGATGAATCATTTATATGTAGTATGAGCCATCTTGATAGCATTATTGTAGAATGACCAATATTAGCTTTTTTGTCAAAAATGCAATCTCCCAATGGACATTTAAATTGATATATAGTGTTGGTTTTCTGCAATACATTAATTGGTGGGGAGTTATGAATGATAAAGTTGGTTGTATTAAATTTGGTATAGTATATAATTAATTTTCCTTTTTTATTGGGATCTGTAGGGGATATATTTGTATTTATGTGTTTTTTTTCATCTTGTTTATATTTAGAATGCATCTGATTATGATATAGAAGATTGATGTATTTAGGGTTATTTGAGGAAGTATTATGCTCTATTTGATTTATATTAAAATTTTATTTACTCATCAACAATGTAGTTAGGAAAGCCATTAATAAGAGTTTGTTTAATGTTTTTTTAGTTCAGTGAAGGAAATCTTCTTGTGGGTGAGTTAACTGTAACACATTTTATTAAATTTTGTATAATTGCTATTTTGTAGTAGTTAGGACATGGGAATGTGGCTGAGTGGTTAGAAAGTTCACTTTCTGACCATGAGACTCAGGTTCAAATCTCACCATGGTTGTGCTAGCATGAAGTCATAAGTCTTTGTGACTGAGGGTTTGAGTGTGCTGGGCTTGTTCAGTGTGTTGATCATGCTAGCTAACATGCTTCTCTTCCAGAAACTATAACTAAGGTCTACTCAGCATAGTTGCAGTATAAACCACAGGTATGCTCTGTGGGTGTTGAACAAAGCAAAATGTGTCTGAGCAAGCGTCTGCAATAGGTATTAACTAGCCACTCTAATAGATGGGTATCCTCAAATATGAGTGGCCAGCCATAATAGATAATAAGTTATGACATTCACTCTTATAATTAAATGTACATGAGTTTCAGCACTTGCTTTTGTGTATCTATGTAGCACTCTACTTAGAGCTCATAGATACTCTAATCCATATGAAAATATCCCTGTTATCTTTGATGAATACTATATTAAAGTGTGTGTGAGAGGGTGGGGGTGCTGATCATTTCTAGTCACAACAAAGGAAGTATTCCAAAACAGATTCTAATGGTTGTTTAGAGTTTACAAAGTAGGTTGTGTCAAGATCTGAGTTAACATGGAACAAAATGACAAAAATTTAGGTACAAAAAAGAACATACAAAATCTACATATTCAAAGATGAAGAAATAACCACTGTTGTATAGTTGGAGGTCTTGCTTTGGTATCCACAGTTGGAGGTCTTGCTTTGGTATCCACAGTTGGAGGTCTTGCTTTGGTATCCACAGTTGGAGGTCTTGCTTTGGTATCCACAGTTGGAGGCCTTGCTTTGGTATCCAGCAGCTTGGCATTATTATATTTTCATAGCTTGACATTGTGATAGTATTTGAAGGGGTATAGAAAGGTTAGTTCTGCTTCCATGCAGTTGATCTGCATACTGGTCTCTCTTGGCAGTGGTTGATGGCTACTGTTAGAACCTGAAGTAGGAGATTGGCAATAAGAAACATACACATACAAAACAGAATGAAGATATATTTATTTTTTGTCTCTGCACAAAAAGCCAAGATGAAATTAGTTTTATTTGCCTCCTGAAAAGTGGATATGTAGCATTAGTCCATTTCATGAATATGAGCGCCACTGATCTTATCAGCATAAAATTTGGATCTATTCTGAGGCAGTTGATGCTGGTCATTGAACAGTTAACCACCTAAAGGGGAGAAGCTTGGGATCTAGTGTGACCTCTTTTTATTGTTGGCACACAGTAACTTCTTAACATATACACAGGCTATTTTCACACCAAGTACCCAAGTGATTTCAAATTACCTGTGTTATATATATATATATATATATACACACAACTATGATGTTGGGGAGTCCCACATAATATAATTTGGAATCTCCTGGGTAATTGGGGAAATTGACTAGTCCAAAGGATAAGTTGAAGAACAAATTTTTTATACCTGATGAAAGACTTTTTTTTTTTTTTTGTGGATTACACCTGATGAAGGCTGAAGAATGGATCAGCTGAAACTTTGTGTTAATAATAATACAACGAAGAGATTCAAGCATCAGGACAACATTGGTTTTCTAGAAATAAATCACATTTTTTTAATAAATTATTAAAAATACATACATCCATTTTTGTTTTTTTTTATATTCATTATTTTGAAAGTCTACTTTACAAATTGGTGCTTGGATGCATATCTAATAGGCTTATTTAAAATTTTTCCCAATAACAATGATTATGTTAATGGGGGATCACAAACTTTCAAGTAGTTCTGTAAATATATATGTATAAGTTTAAGGATTTAAATTCAGGTGTGTTTGAAATTTTAAGTTCATTTCTGCAGAAAACCTAAAGAAGGCTTCTTTTTTTTTTTTAAAATTAAATACCTAGGATGATTTCTGTCTGAATTTCTGGGATGATGAGTTATTATTATTCACATTATTTACACATGGACTATTATCTCCATCTTTGTTGTTGCTATCACAACATTTTGGCTGTTGTACTCTCTGGCCTTCATCAACTGATTGTCAATCCAGATAACCTTCAGATTTCAAGTAACCACATTTTGAGGGAAATCTGTTTGTTTTCTGGATCTTTATTGCAGCAATCAATACAAGCATAACACTGGAAAAGTTTACACTATTTACGCTGTTTGGACTATTGTCCTCATCTTTATTGTCATATTCACAATGTTTCAGCTGTTGTAATCCAAACAATGTAAATAGTTAAAATACCTTATCTCAGAAATATAGACATACTGACAAAGTTTTTGTGAATAATTAGAATAAATATTGTCATCAAGACATTAACATTTATAGCTTCTGGTTAGGTCCTTCATTTTATGGTCATAGGAAAACAAAAAAAAAAAAGTCATTAGTTCTGGCATGGGAATTTTAAACTGGATGTCTGTTTTTATGATATTAAATTAAAAGATGATGATCCTCTCATCTGATGGACAAATGTAGTATTAGTACAATTACATATAAATTGAACCCTAAATTAATAATTTCAAAATTTTGGAATTTTCAAAACCTAATATGGTAAAACCTGCTGCAGGGTCCCATTAGTAACCATGGAAATTTTGATGACCATAGTTCGAGTCATCATTAAGTTATGTGATGACAAACAAAAAAAGACATTCTGCTAGGATATAATTATCTGTATTGCTTTGTACAGAATTGTCTGCAAGTCTATCCACTTTAATTTGAGTTTTTTTTTTATTGATGGCATATTAAGGAATAAGCAGGAACAAAATCTTAACAAACGTATACATTTTGTTTTCAACAATCCACTCCACTCAATACAGTATTTCTCTCTTTTGATTATGTTTCCATTGATTTCTCTTTCTTTTACTTTCAAAGTTTACATTTGATTTTAGATAAATTTAAAGTGTGCCATATAACAAAAAAAATGTTGGTATAAAACGTGTTTGGTCATGTTAAATTGAGATTCAGGGAAAAATAAGTAAATAAAAACAATGATGTTCAAATTCATCAAATGCTTTCTTAACACCTATTATACAGAGTTTTGTCCATCAATAAGTAAATTTAATTTCCCCCTTTTTTTTTTTTTTTTTTTTTTAAAAATGAAATATTAATTTTCTTCTAAGCAAACATACCAGAATTTTATTATTTTTATTGAAATATTACATAATCAAAACAGACATTATTAGGTATTTTTTATGTGAAGAGACTCTACAGCTTTGGTGGATGTTGTATCTAAAGACCATAGGATAAAGCATAGATCTGAGGAAAGTTATTATGGCAGAATTCAAGTCAACAAAAAAACATAGATGAAGATAATAATACTAAACCACCCATAAAGTCAGGCTTTTTTGTAAAAAAACATTCCTGATACAAAATGAGGAAACAATATTATTATTTATTACACACTAGCTTAAAAGCCACCCTATCAGGCAGCATTTAAGCTAACTCCTGCAGAGGGATCTTGATTGGCCATTCATCACAATAGGTAGGGAGGAATAGATGTGATAGGCAACAATAAACTACAGAAGGACTCAAAATTGATTGCTGCATTTAAGCATTGCATTAATATTTAAGCTTACCTTTTAAAAGTTCAATGATAATTCAAGACAATTTGATGTTCGTAAGTCCTTACTTACAATTATTTTTATTTCATGTGTGACTTTTGTTGGATTTCACAATTAATTTACATTATTCCCAAATTTATTTCCAAATTATAAAAATTATCATACAAAAAAATTTGTCACATAAAATCATGTAAAAAAAAAAAGAAATTACCGAAAACATTTACAGTAATGAGAAATTGAGAATCCAGAATTTCAGGATTGCTCATACAGATGTGGTCCTGAATGTTTTTAATTTGCTCATGGAGTCAGCCTGATTCCAAAATGGTATGATATGTTGGGCTATGGCCTCTAGGAATAAAGATGAAAAAGAGTGACACACTGACATTTGCATTTATTACATAGATTTTAATTTGTATTTAAAGATGGTAAAAGGTTCCACTGAGGTTCATAGTTACTGTAGTGAATTGTATATGTTGCGTTCTGCCTAAGAATATACTTAAATCATTTCTAAACATCTATGTCAATGATACGACACTAAATGGGTGCACATGTAAAACTCTTGAGATTAGCAGCTGATCTCTCTTCTGACGTAGCACTAACTTCTCCATGGTGGCTGGTTTCATTCAATGTCTTAAAAACCAAACTAATTAAATTCCATCAATGCTAATTGGACCCAGAACTATCACCATTCACAATGAACAGACGTCCCCACAAAAAGGCTATGTGCCTTGAGAGAATATTGGGTCTCAAACTCACACCTGACCTCAAGTGGAATGTGTACAGATGATCCATCACTAAAGATGCAGGTAAAACACCTGTAAGTACCTGACTATACCTGCTATCCGCTCTATATACAAGAGCCAGTTCAGACCAAAAATTTGGGTGGGAGCTACCCAAACCCCATTCTCCAACATTGTTAGGTTTCAAAAGCATCTCCAAGTACTTATGGGTAACAAATTATTTTCCACACTCCAACCTCTCTCTCTCACAGGCGAAATGTGGCAAGTCTCTCTCCCTGCTCTATTGCTACTCCTATTGAAAATCCTTGAATGAATTTCATTCTATGTTTCAACTTGTCCTAACCTTTACAGCTAGGACCTGCCATGCCACTTACATTGCATCAATCCTTTCATATTTCCTCCACATTGCATTGGTGAGAAGTAAATTCTACTTGAACAGTTTCTTCCTGTTCAACTTCTCTGTGGAACAGACTCCCAAGTGGATATTTCCCCAATCACTACAATCTTAAGCTGTTCATATCTAGAATTAACTGTTATCTTCCCCTCGTATCCATATATACTGCCCCTTAATGTAACCCTCTATCTCGAGTGTTCCCTGAGCCTTGTAAATGGTGAACCTTATGTAAAAAAATATTATATTTAATAATGTTGTTTTTATGTATTATTAATATTTATTTTTCACACACACAATAATCAGAATATAATATGCAAGTGTTTGTTTATATATGCAAATTGATATAAGAATAGTGATTTTCCAAGCATAGCTTAGATGTGGCACAAGACCGAAAGTATGGGGCACCCAGTGAGGATCAAACTCACTACTCAGTTGTAATTGTTCTAGTGAGACAAGCTTGCTAACCATTACACTGCCTTGGGGTGCCCAAATTGATATAAGAATATGTATCGAAGACAAATACTGAATTTCCTATTAAAATTTGGATCAGTGTTCAACAGGGTTTTAGGATACAATATTCTCTGAAATTGGTTTGGGTATTATATATCATTTAAACTGTATCTAATGAATGCACACAGAAGATTAGTTTTATTATTACACACACTCATACATATATAGACTAATTATCAAGATTCACTTTAAACAGATTAACACAATTGAAAGCATATCAATTGTACATTATGTGATATATATAACAGAATATAAAGACAAATATTTACTATAAGTGTTATGAAATATTTTTTTTTGTTTATCTACAGAATTGCCCCCCAAAATGTGTATCACCAACCACTTTCTTTTTAAAATAGAAACTTCATTTTCTTCTAAACTAAACATTGCGGGAATTAAAAAAAAATTCTAACGGGACATTACTCAATCAAAACTGATCTTATCAATTATTAGTTATGACTAAAATCCGCATTGAAATTTTATCACAAAAAATATGAATATAACAGTCCTGAAATAATTACACCTCTTTGAAAAAGGTTAATTTCATTCAATATAATAAATATTTTTAAACTAATTTTTAATTTTTTTTTTTTTTAATTGATTTTTCTATTTCTTCTCAGGGATTTGATGTATTAAGATGAGTCATAAGTAATTTCTGTTTTTTGGGAACCAATTGTAATGATGAATGTTTCAAGTTACTAATCATACTTGACAGCTAAGGACAAATTTGATGTACAATACCATACCTAAACAATGCACATATCCTTTCTATTACGCACTAAAGTATACAATTTTTTTTTATTTCCAGTGGATCATTACACAATTAAAAGATCTTATTCGGTATTATTTATGACTAAATTCTACAGCATTGTAATTCTGTAATTAAAAATATAAATGTGTAATAGTTCAAAAATAGGTATACCTATTTGAAAAATGTTTGTTTCATTCAATATATTAAATATTTATTAGAAATCCATTTTAATGACAAATATATCAGCTTAACAACAAATCATATGTGGCAAGTAAGGATAAATTTGGAGTACAATAATATTACTTAGGTTTTGCATAATCTTCTTGTCCATGACATCAGGAGGCCACATACAGCAAGAATAAAAAAGAATAAACTTTTTGGAACACGATTGCTCTGTTCTAACTCACTAGCCATATACATCTGACTGATTATTTTTTTTGATTGCTTTCATAAGGAAAACATTACCTAATAAAAAACTGGACTCAAGAGTTTGTTGAAAACATTCTCACATGAAAACCTGTAGAATCTTTCTTAAGATATTGAAGAGCTGTTGAATAAGTGGCAACAAATCATTGTAAATATTAGTGTATATTTAATTGAATAAAATGCAAATGTACTTTGTTTTTTTTAAGAATGAAGTTGCTAAACAAAAAGCGGAAATTATTTATGACTCTAATAAATTTGAATATAAATGTTAAGATATAAAGACATTTAAAAAATGGCTCTAACAGTAAACAAAATCTCTCCTGATTTTAATTAGCATATTATTTGCATAAATAGATCAATGAGTACTGCAAAATAGCAACAAGACTAAGTTTAAGAAAAAATACTGATGCAAAATTGTAAGAAAAGTGGGAAAGTTGGAAATGACTAGGTCGATCATGCAGGTAGACTCAAAAATCTATTAATTATATTAGGAAATTGGTGGACAAAGACCCAAGAAAATCAGCTGCACATTTTACTAATGAAGGACATAAAAAAAGTTGTGTGTCATGAATGTTTCAATTACAACAATCAAATGTTCCCTGAGCTAGCTAGGCTTATATGGCCAATGGCCGTCCAGGAAAATGCTACTAAATTCGAGGCACAGACAGCCTCTTTTAACATTTACACAAGAGAATAAAGATAATAAATTCAAAGATTTGGAATAGCATTCTCTGGTCAGATGAAACAAAAACCAACCTATTTGGGTTTGGTGGCTTCATAGTGAGTTGAACAATGTTTGTTCTCATCAGTTAATGATAGAAATGTAATTGTCTGCAATTGTATGATCTCTAATGGACATTGGCATACAGGAGGACATTTTACAGGGGTTGAAAAAGGATTTACTTTGAACAGTTTTGAAGTTACCCTGAAAATGTACAATTTGTTTATCCTGGCTTGGCTTTTACATGATAGTGGGCATTTCATCAGTGAAGTCATGAATATGGAAGATTATATTAAAATACTGGAAGAAAACATGTTGCCTTCACTCAAACCGTTTAGAAGAAGAGCTAAGTTTCTACATAATAATGATCCAAACCATTCCTCCCAGAAGATAAAGGTTTTGAAGAGGCAAGAGGTAAATATGTTCAATTGGTTTATGAATGAAACCCAATTGAGTATTTGGGTAAAGTAGAAAAACAATGACCCTCCAACAAAACAAAATAATATGAAAAATAAGTAATAAATAATAAAGGGGGCCACACCAAATATTGATTTTAATAAATACTTTTACAAGGGTATATTATCTTTGCTTACATTTTCAAAAAGCTGTGAAGTTTGGTAAAAAAAAATAATACTTAATAATATCCATTTTGATTGCTAGCATGAATTCACAAGTCGTTGTGACCAAGAGTTTGAACATGCTAGACTTGTTCAGATTGTGGATCATGCTATATAATGCACTCTCACCCAGAAAATGTAATTAAGGTTCGTTCAGCATAGTTGCAGTATAAACCACAGGTGTGCTTTGTGGGTTATGAACAAACACAAATGTGCCTAAGCAGACGTCTGTAATGGGGATTACCTGTCACCATAATAGACTGGCATCTTCGGATTCAAGTGGCTGTGCCATTTACCTTTTTACTTATCTCTTCATATCATTATTAACCAATCAAGTTATATTCAAATTTGCAACAAATTGGGATATGTAAAATCTAGTTTTTACTATATATATATATATATTAAAAAGAAGAGAGATACTGCAAACGTTTTTAGTTGTAATGTGGATTTTTTTTTTTAAAAATGTTATGCTTTATTTTCCATAATTTTACTACACGTGCTTCTGGGCTCGTGACCGTCATTATGGAAGGGTGGAGATTTCCACATATTATTAAAAATAATTATTTTATTTTATTTTTCTTAAAGACATTCAGATTACTAACACACAAAAAAAGAGAATCTCTCATATCGAGAATATTTAACATTGAAAAACATAAAGGAGAAAAAATTTAATTGCGTGGTAATTTAAAAAATGTGCTGCTCTTCTCCTCCAATTTTCCTTCAAGGGTTTGTACCCCCCAGGTTGAGAAACTTTGAAATTGCCATGTAGTAGAGAGGGGACTCCATATCAAAATTTTTTGGGAAAGGAGGCCAATACCCTATCAATGTCAATGATTCTACAGGTGCATGTGTGTATAGAAGCATTTGTTATGTTGAGGTACGACGATGGTCTTTTGGACATATGTTTATATGGACTTTTGTCCATTTTTGGTGTGAGGAAAATTTGGAAAAGTATTTTAGGATTGTATCTTAATACACCCTGTATATGTATGTATGTATTGTATTTTATATAAGTTGATTGTAGTTGCAGCATTATAGAAATTGTTCTTTAACAATGAAAGATATTTTTTGATAACTACGAAATCTGTTCAAATTAAGATTTTAAAAATTTAAGCCATTCTAGGAAGCTATTTATGATCTTGAATATAAAACCTGCCTACATAAAATTTCAACTTATTTAGATAGAAAAATAATGCTATCTTTGAGAAATTATATATTTTTTAAAATCTTAATATTATATATTACTATTGTTTAGGGGATACACATGTTTGAGTAAGCATTCCTTTTTTTTTTTTTAATAGTGTAATTGATATCTACCCATGTACTAGCCTGGGAAATTGAAACTCTTAACGAAATGTCTGTCAAAGAGTGTCAAAATAAACAACATTTTTTATTAAAGAAAACCAAATTTTAATTTTAATTTTTGAGATGTAGAATTATTATTATACACTGATTTATTTGAACAAGATGACGACACTAATACAAACAAATCATTGTATAATAAATAAATTTTATCAATATATATATATTAATACATAATAGGTTTTTCAAGCAACTACTAAATCAAGGTCTTCAGTAACAAAAGAAAGTTGTTAGAAAAGTGTAAATGATCTGTCCCTGTCAAGGTAGTCAATGAGAGTAACATCTTTTTACTGGTCCTACCTAGGAACACAAAATTATTATTTTGCTCAAGATGTCCTTTAACTATTTTTTCTCAACTGTCAAGCCAATGAGAAGGTCTTTTTTTTTTTTTGTCAAGATGTCTGGCAGGCTGCAGGGAAAAATGAATTCCTGTTTGTTTTAAAGGTATTAGTATAAAATGAACATAGAATTCTGACTTTACCACATTCAATGATGATAACTCTTACTTCACATTATTTACATTATTCGGACTATTGGCCTAATCTTTGTCGCCATATTTATTACAATGTTTTGGCCATTGTACACTCCAGCCTTCTTCAGGTGGTTGGAATGTTGAACTGAACCCTTTATTTTGCTCACTGGGGTAGACTGTTCTAGTTCCCCATGCCATGTTTAATGGATGTCAGTTATCAGTTATCTCCTGTTAATTCCCCTCTCCAAGTTCTCCACTGCCTTAGCTGGGTATTGAACTCACACTCTTTGGGTCCTGTCACTGGATCTAACCAATGCCTTTATCCACTGTGCCATGTGTCCTTGAGTGCACAGTGGAACTAGATCAGTCTACCCCAGTGAGCGAAATAAAGGGTTCAGTTCAACATTTCAACCACCTGAAGAAGGCCAGAGCGTAAAACGGCTGAAATGTTGTAATAAATATGGTGACAAAGATGAGTACAATAGTCTGAATAATGTAAATAATGTACATAACACCTCATTTCAGAAATATAGACTCTTACTTCACATTATGTAAATATTTTTCTAGAACATCTGCTGTAGCAAGGTATTGCAAAAGAGTTTGATCATCAGTGGGTGTTTCCAAAATACTGCCTTGTGCCAAAATTAGCTTAGTTCAACAGTAATTTATATGAATCAAGTTTAAAAAGTTATACATGCTAAATTTGAAAGACATTTATTTATAATCACAAGTAATTCTGTTAACAAACTCAAACAAGGATCTTTGAGTGTGATGAAAGGTGAACCTATATAAGTAAAGACATGTGGATTCATTTAATAAAACTTCTTTTGTGGAAATGGTAAACAATGGTTTTAAGATAAATTACCCAGTAAAAGTGTATACTGATAAATATATACAAGAAACCTTTCATAGGGAAATGGCAAAACATGTTATTGAGGTGAATCTAATATGTAAATGTATCTTTTCAGTCGTTTAATTGGACTATCTGTTGATATAAGGCTTTGTCATTTGCATGCCTCTGCATAATTAAGCATATCTTAAAATACTACATTTGTCACAATTCATTGTTATATTTGTATACACATTTCATATAAAAATTCAAAGAACTGTTATGAGACAAACTTAAATATATTTACTTGTGAGCCAGTGTTTACAGTAAGCCAGAGAACTACAGAAGGAGATAGTGAAAATTTTGTGTTAGGGTAAGTAATATTCTTTCAGTGATCAAATTCTCTGAACTTTTAGGAGAGTGATATGCACATCAAGATAAACCTTCAATCAAATTCTAAGCTACAGTTAAGTATATATCAGTACCTTGATTATGTTACCTGTTATTTCAAGTCACTCCACAGTCAATAGTTAAATCCTTGCATGGTTTCCCCTTTCTCCCAAGCAACTTATTGGTGTCCTATAATACTTTTAGTATTGACATTGTATTCAATTCTGAGCACATTTTAGCATAGAATATAGAACTGTAAATATTTGGTGATGATATTATTACTTTCCTTGTAAAATTTCAACAACCAAATTTTGTTCACTTAAAGGTTTTTCCTGCTGTTTCTTCAAGAAGACAACATGTTACTTGATAAACTGAAAGTTTCTGAAGTTAATGTCAAGGGCAAAAGAGTTCTGCTTAGGTAAGTAATCCAGAAAATACTGATGATTATAATTATTTTGCTATTTGATTAAAATTATGTGAATAAGTGGACAATTTTTCTGTAATTTCTGTTGTTATAGTTTTTTTTTTTTTTTTACATTTTCTGAGTTCCTTTAGAAATGCCATTGTGCTGATAACATCAATGGATTTCATTAAAATTAAAGAAATTTAAACCTTTTCAGTTTTCAATGATACTGTTGTGTATCTGATAAATAACTGTTCTTGCATTTTGTTTAAATTGGTACATTCAGCCAAAGCTAATTTCAAATAATAATTTTATTTACCTGATATAAAATTAGCTTTAATGTCTATTCGTTATATCTTTAATCATTTCTCTCATCATTTGTTTGTATTTTTTCTCCTTCCTTCTTATGCCTTCTAATCTTTACTACTCATTCACATTTTTATCTACTTGTTATAAAAACATGGATTAGTTTTGTATGCAAAAAGGAATAAGAAATGAACAAATATTATCTACTGCATCCTCTCTTTTATCTTTCTTTTGCTCTCTCTCATGAAGAATTTTAATGTAACACAAGTTTTATTCCACCCCCTACCTGACTTTGAATATTTTCCACATTGTCCCTTGATATCCAGCCAAAAAACTTACCTATCTGCTCATTTTTTAAATTTTTTCTCCCTTTTCCCTCCCTAAATATCTATATTTTTTTTACCTTTCATCTGGTTTTCTTTTCATTTTTCTCTAACTTTCTTCACTACATTTCTTCTCCCCTTCATTGATTTTTATGCAATTCCTTCTTGATTATTTTAATATGTATGTTTCTCAGTCAGAAAGTTTGTAACTATACGAGTCAAGCTGAGGTCTTGTTGAATTTAAAACAGTTGGACCAGTCACAAAACTTGATACAGAACATTTACTTCTGACCAATGGCTATTAGTAATTGGATTCAATATCAAAGTACAAGAGCCAGAGGCTCAAACTGAGAGAAAGTGATGGAAAGAAGATTAATTAATTTTTAGACAAAGATGACAGAAGAAAAAAAAACTGTTGTCTATAAAATTGACTATCCCATGAAAAGAAAAACAGAAGGAATGATATGGGCCTCAAAGGACATAGATGATGACTCCTGAACTGTGTATCTCCCCCCTCACTCACGCCTCAACCCTACTTTGCTCACTCATGCCTCAACCCTACTTTGCTCACTCATAGCAGTAAGGAATAAAATCTGATTTAATGATAGAAATCATTTTGTTTGTCACTCATGGGTAACGATCTTGTCAAAGGGTAATTTTTAAGCCACAAGTGTTTAACTACAAGAAATTGCACCCTGTCAACAAATCCTAGTATCTGGTCTGAGCTGCAATGTAACAAGTTTAACTAATTCAAGCTCAGAATGGTTGAGAATCAAGCAGATACTACCCTCTGATTCTACAGAAAAAAAAAGTATGATAGTCAAATAATCAGAATAATGATTATTTATCATATAGAGTAAAGTGGTATCCTTATCAACCTTTCTCCAGCCTCATTTGCTCATGGGAAGCCCTAGAAATAAACAATTCCTAAGTTATACTTAATGTCCCCTGAAAGTACAAGAATTGT
>CAHIKZ030002374.1:32500-47500 GCA_903632075.3 Acanthosepion pharaonis
TTGAATTTTTTTTTAAATTTATTATAAGCCCTATTTCTGTTTGGATTTCTTACATTTCTCATTTTGAACTGCTAAAAAAAAAAATTGAATTCCAAGAGATCTTCCAATTTTTTTTTTTGGGTTTGTATGTATCAAATACAATGAAAAGGCAACATGTTATTTTTCATCTAAAATGCATTAAATGATATTTTTTTGATTCATGCTTGGAAATTTTTAAAACACTTTTTTTAAATTATAATGGAAAGTGATTTTAGGTCACCTATTAGAGTTTTGAAAATAATTTGAGTTATGAACAGATTCTGATTTGTGTTGGAACTTTATCAGTTGTCTTATAGAGAATAGAAAATCAATAAAAGAATCTGTTGAAACAAAACGAAAAGACTAACTAGATATAAACCAGATGACAGAAGAAATTACCTTATTTACATGATTTGGAAAATTGTCCTCATCTTTGTCGTATACAAAAAATCCAATGTTTCAAAGCTGTAATGTATGAGATGGCCTTCTTCAGGTGGTTAGAATGTTGAACTGAACCCTTTATTTTGCTCACTGGGGTAGACTATTCTAGTTCCAGGATCATATTTTTAATGGATGTCTGTTACAAGTTAAATATTATTAAATTCTCTTTCCAAGTTCTCCACTGCCTTAACCGGTATTGAACACAACTCTTTGGGTCCTGTCATTGAATTTAAGAAATACGCTTTTATCCACTGATGTTGAAAAAGGAAAACATGGCATAGTGGCAACGAGAGTTTTCTAAGGAAGTGAGTGAAATAAAGGGACTTAGTTCAACATTCTAACCATCTGAAAAGACCGGAGATACAACGAGGAAAAACTTTAAAAAATAAATATGGCAGGACAAAGATGAGGACAATATCCTGAATAATGTAAATAGTATTCTGAATTTATTTTTACAGAAATGGATGTAAAAATTTTGGTTCATTTTATGTATTAAGTTGACTGAATAAAAGGAGGTTTATTATTTGAAAAATCTTAGACGAATATTTAAAAAAATGAGAAAAAGAAAGTTAATTTTTACAAATTTGAATTTATCCATTTTCGATCCCCACAAAAAAAACAGTTTAATACATTTTGAATGTAATAAATAGTTGTAACAAGGCCAAAATTGACCTTATTCTTTTATATATTTGATGAATTCAAAAAACATTTTTGTATTTGATACAGCGAAAATTAATGAAATTTCATTCCATTTTGCCCAAAATTTGAAAAAAAAATGTCATTTTATAATTTTGGTGACTTTCGGTAACCTTGAATTATCTCTGAGGCTAATTTTAAATAGCATGTTTTATTTCTTGTCTTGTGGTTATCCATACAAAAACTGGGTCCATGGGATTTTCCATTTGACTCTGATGTGTGGGCACACACACAAACTCACAGACCCACAGAATACATGTATCAGTTTTATTTATATATTATTCTTCAATATATATTGTTCAAATCATTTTAATCACCACTTCATAGCAATGTAAATGCCTGTCATGCTATTTATCTATCAAGATAGGATCTCTTCTGAACTGTCCATTTTTTTCACATCTACCAATCTCTGTTCATATCTATCTTATGGCATCACTTCAAATATCTCTTGTAGTTTCCCCTAATCTTCCTCTCCCTCATGAAACATGACAAAATCATATCTATTTATCTGTCTGAAAAACACACACACACAGTTCCACATTGTAACATAATAATTTTTGCTTGATTTTTTTCATCTGCCTTCTTATACTGGCCTCTTTTGTATAATTTATTTTCATCTATCATCATCATCATCAACTATCATCATCATTATTTTCTTATTGTCTTTATTTTTTTTTCTTTCAGAATCTTTCGCAAATTTCCATTGTCCCATTATACGTAGACCTTGCTTTTAATTTGAAAATTTTTCCTTGATTCCTTTTTAATGTTGTCAAAAGTAAATCAATTCCTTGAAGATAAGTAAATCACTTTGATAATTCCAGACACAATATTTCACACCAAAGCTAAAAAAATCCAAAATAGAAAAATCCTCAATTACAATTCTTTTTGTTATCATTATTTTTGCTGTTATTGTCTTTGTCAGTTTTTTATGCTTAATAACTCTTTTCTTTAGAAAAGATATTTTCACTATCATTTCCTGGCTCTCTGCTTTTCTTGTGTTTCTTTTAAAAAAAAAAGTGTTCCATTTTATGTAGGTAAAGTTCTAAAGATCATTAAAAATATTGGTTCCTCATATATAAAAGTGTTTTATGCATATATATATATATATGTGCATATATATATATATATATATTTGCCTGCCTATAGCTGTATATATTTACAGACACATACACGTAAATAAAGTATTGCAATAAAGCTGATAAATGACTCTCCTGCACACATACACTTTGATTTATATTTTTATATAGTTGACCTTCTAGGAATGTAGGTAAGAAGACATTCTCTTTAGACTGATGGCAATAAAAGGACAGTTTTATTGATACAGTGATTTAAAAAAAAAATGCTTTTAATTAATCAGATTCAATTGCATATATATCGATATATATATATATATATATAAATATATATATATATATATATATATATATATATATATAATGGTCAGGAGTTGAACTCAACCAGGACTGAGAAAGTATTAAAAAGAGACAATACATATGTAAAAAAACAAAAATAAAAAATGATATAGAACATATTTTAAGTAAGAAAATCAGAGGTCAGTTGAATCGGAACATTGGTTTCAACTTTATGGAAACCTCAGGCAATTTTTTATGAAATGACTTAAACTTTTCATTAAAAAAAAAAAAAAAGAATGCTATATTATTATTATTATTTTAAAAATAAACATATGCACAACATTAAGAGTATAAAAGGGGGAAGGGAATAAATTATATATATTGTAAATGCTTTATTTTATCCTATTTTTTTTTTTAATTACTTTTTTATCCAATTTTGAAACCCAGTAGTGGATTCGACTATATAAATATTGTAATGTGTATATATATATATATATATATATTATATATATACAGTGACACGCATAAATATTGATACATGTTATTTTCTGTTATAAATCTAGTTTATGTTCGCCATTTTGCCTGATATTTGGTAAGTAATATCTCGTAAAGTTGTTTTAGTTGTATGTGGAAGGAAAATTAAAAAACTCAGGTTGAATCCATTTTTTTATCAAAGTTCAAAATTACCCTATGCAAAAGTATTGATACATCAATTTAATATTTTGTTGTGTAGCCTCTGTTTTGTTTCACTGCTTCCAGTCACTTTCTATAGTTGGCCACAAGTTTTCCACACTGATCCACCGTTACTTTTTACCCCATTCTTCCTTGCATAATTCCTCTAATTGCTTGATATTTTGTGGATTCTGCTTATGAAATTTAACCTTCAAAGTATTCTGACAAATTTCATTGATTCAAGTCAGAGACTGACTTGGCCAATTGAGAGTACTAATACCATTATTTTCAAACCATTCTTTGTAAGTTTTGCAGTATGTTTGAGATCATTGTCGTTTTGAAGCACGAAATTTGACCATGTCCTAAAGAAGTTGCATATTTCTGAAGGTTCTTCTCTAGAATCTCCCTGTACATGCTATCATTCATTCTACCATGGATAACTTGTAACTCACCAGTGCCCTTGGATGAAAAGCATCCACATATCATAATGGAAGCACCCCCAAACTTAACCTGTGGGGGATGGTATTGCGCTTGTTGAAGGCAGTGCCATTTTTTTCGCCAAACACTTGTCACTGTGTTCCTTCCGAATAGTTCAACTTTTGTTTCATCTGACCAGTTTACCTTTTCCCAAAACTGAATACCTTTCTTTTCATAAGTTTCGACAAACTTTAATGGGTCTTTGACATGTTTGGTTTTGAGTAAAGGCACTTTTCTTGGTGATCTAGAATGAAAGCCTGTACGATATAGAGCTTTGCTAATGGTATCCTTACTTACATTAATTCCAGCACCCTCAAGATCAGTTTTAATTTCAGAACGAGTAATGAAGGGGTTTTTTTGCACATTTCTACTGATCCACCTTGAAGTACTCTCATTTATTTTTCTCGGTCTTCCATTTCTTGGAAGGTTTGCTGTACCGTCGCCATACTTCTTATACTTTCTGATGATATTTCCTTCTGTACTTAGTGCTAGATTCATTTCTTTGCTAATTTTTCGGTAACCTGGTCCTCCTTTGTGACATTCAATGATTCTATCTTGCATATCTCTGGATAATTCTTTAGTTTTTGCCATTTTTAATCCTTGAATTGCAGAATGCACATCAAAGAGTCAGATGATTAGTAGCACTATCTTGTAAACAATTGTATGCTTCTCTGATTGGTCAGAGATAACATTCCAGTACTATCGAAAATTTGAATATTTAAAGTCTTTTAAAATACAAAGTTTCGATTGGAAATTTGAAAAAAGTGTCATGTATCCAATACTTTTGCATAGGGTAATTTTGAACTTTGATAAAAAAAAATGGATTCAACCATGAGTTTTTAATTTTCCTTCCACATACAACTAAAACAACTTTACAAGATATTACTTATCAAATATCAGGCAAAATGGCGAACATAAACTAGAGTTATAACAGAAAATAACATGTATCCAATACTTATGCGTGTCACTATATATATATATATATATATATATATATATATAGGCAAGATATCTTCATTCAAGCCTGTTTCTTTGAAAAACAGACATATCATGTCCATTTATTTTTATAATAATCCTTTTTAGTTCCCTAATTATCTTCTTGATGTTAAGTTGAAATTTATCATGGAATATGCCACACTTCTTGTTAAACCAAGTACTTTTGACTCCCTCCAAGATCCTCAGGAGTGAATTGTGAAGACAAATTTAATGTAACTGTGATTGATGTGATGGTGATTCTTGTAAACATGCTTGAAGGCACTCTGTTATAATTATTTTAAAATTAACTGTCATAGCTATGATGTTTTTGGAAACAAGCATTCACAATGTAAGTGAGCTAAATGGTAAAAATGTAACATGGCATATATATATATATATATATATATATATATATATATATATATATATATATAATTAATACAAGTAAAAGGTTTGTCACAGTTGACTGATGTAACCTTCAGCATCCTAACTCCAAAGTTTTGTAAATGGACCCTCTGGGAATCACTCTGTCTACTCTTCAGGGGGTATCACCAATTGACTGATTATAATTCTTGATTTTTTTTTAATATTTTTTTTCATTGGTGCAAGTTTTATTTTTTATAGTGTTTGTGTGTAACCAATTTTTTTTTCAATTTTCATTTTCAAAAACAAACCAAGAAATCATGTCCCTTTAAAGAATATTAGAATCCTTTTTAATGATTTAATTCATTGTTAAGTTTATATTCACTACCAAATATCATCACCCATCAAAGAATTATTTATATCTGGATTATTGTCCTCATCTTTGTTGTTATTAAATTTTGGCTGTTGTGTCCTCCAGCTTCATTAAAATTCCCCAGTTCTTTCACTCTTGATGAGGTGGCAAATGTCGTAACTGAATTCACATATCATTCAGATGATGGAATTACCTTTTCTGCTTATTTTAGAAGATACAAGCAAATTTTCATAAAAGAATGCAGTGATTGAGAAGACGAAAAAAAAGAAAGACTTTTTTTGAGAAATTTATCACTGGTAGAACATGAAAAATACTGTATATTTGTACTATTGAAAAAAGAGGAGAAATTTATTTTGAAGAAATCGTAAACATTTTGACTAAAATTCAATACTTGTTGGAAGTGTATGAATCTGCTGAAAAAAGAAGGCAAAGATTTTGTCACATATGCTGGAATCATTAAAAACGAAAGATAAAAATTAAATTTACTTTGGATATGTCTAAAAGGTTAATTTTCATTCAAGGGCTAATGGCAAAAAAAAAAAAAACAGAAATATGTGCTAGAATTTTAACAAAACTTTAACAGAATTAAAAACACTACAAGAAATATCTAACAAATGTCAGAGAATCCTAAATCTGAGATGCAATATGGAAGAAATTGAAGAAAAGAATGTACATACATACAAGCTAAAGAAAAAAAGTAGAAAAAGAAAAAGTAATCTATGTTTCAAATGTGGAAGGTTACATCTTGGAGTCGACTGTCACTTTAAGAATTCAAAGTGCTACAAGTATGAAAAATAGGACTTAAAAAGTCATGCTATAAAACTAAAGCAAGGAAAAGTTATCTCAGGAAAAATTTCATACAGAGCATTGTTATAGGAAAAAATAATTACAGAAAACCAAAGAAAACTTGTGTATGTGAAAATTAATAATGTAGATATAAAAATGCAATTAGACAATGATAGTGATATCATAATAATCAATGAAGTCCCATGGAAAGCAAACAAAAAAACCTATATTAAAAACAGCTTTGAAAATCGCATGTAGTGTGTTGAGTAAAAAATTATTTTTTATTGATGAAATGATTTCTAACATTTCATCTCATAGCAAGTGTGTAAAAGCTAAGGCTTATATGTTAAGAAATACTGTGAACTTATTCGGTACTGACTGGATGGAATTATTTGAGTTGTGGGATTTACCTATGAATATGTATTGCAAAAATATAAGTGGACAATCTACCAGTTTAAAAAATATAAAAATTTAAAGGAAGAATTGAAAAAAATGTTTTCTAAATGTACTGTCAGATGAGTTGGGACTGTGTTCCAAAGTCAAAGTGAAATTTCAAGTGGGAAAGGTGTCGGCGCCAGTGTTTAAACTGAAATGTAGTGTACCGTTCACAGCATTGGGTCAAGTCAATGAAGAATTAGACAAATTTGAAAAAATAGGTGTAATTAAAAAGATTGACTGTTCAAAATGGGCAGCACCAGAAGTGCATGTAAAGAAAAAAATAATAAAGTTTGTGCTGATTTTTCAACAGGGTTAAACAGATTTAAAATCCCATAACTACCAATTACCAGGTCCAGGAAATTTTTGCATATTTAAAGGGTGGAAAATTTTTTTCAAAACTGGATCTTTTTTAAGTATATTTGCAAATACAGGTTTAAAAAGAATGTTCAGAGTTAATAACTATAAATAAACACAAGGGATTGTATATGTTCAACCGACTTCCTTTTAGGATAAAAGTGGCTCCAGGTATATTTCAACAAGCTATGGATACTATGCTTGCAAATTGGTGATTTCACAGATGCTTATCTGGATGATATATTAAGTGTATCTAAGGAACAACATATCAGAGGCATGTGAAAAGAGTTTTTGAAAAAATATGAGAATATGGGTTCAAACTCAGTGAGGAAAAGTGCAAATTGTTTTTGCCTAAAATCAAGTATCAAGAACAAATCATTGACAAAAATGGTTGTCAACCAGATTCATCGAGGGCAAGTTCAATTAAGAATATGCTTCCTCCAACAAACATTACCTGGTTACAAGTATTTTGGGGACTAGGAAACTATTATCAAATCTATATATCTAGTATGCAGAATTCGAGTGAAAAATTTCCCAAATGTATACACAGGAGTTTCCCTTTGCAGACAGACCACAGACCTCTATTACCAATTCATGGTTCAAAAAAAGAAATTCCTATGTATACAGTAAGTAGGTTACAATGTTGGTGTACCATCTTATTAAATTATGATTTCAGGATGGAATTCCAACTGTCCAAAAACTTTTGACATGCTAATGATTTATCAAGATTGATACCAAAAAATACTGAACCATTTGAGAACACTGTTATTGTAATGTTAAAAAGTGAAATAGAAATTAAAAATGTATTATGCAATGTAGTATACAAACTATCACTTACCTTGGAAGAAATAAAAGTAAAAGCAGAACAAGACATGTTTATTCCAAAAATAAAATAAAAAAAATGACTAAATTAAAATAAGAAAGATGATTTTTTGAATGCAATCCAGACTCCAATGCTTACTCGCTATGTATTGGAGTACTGATGTTTGCACAAAGAGTAGTAATACCTAGTAGATTACAAAAGTGGATATTAAATGAATTTCATAGTAGACATCTGAGAAGCTACATATATTGAACCAAAAAGAATCACGACATTTAACAATTAATAAAAGCCTGCAGAGATTGTACTCTGGCAGCAAAATCACCTACCACAAAGATAGATACTCCATGGTCCATTGGCCAAAGAAAGATACTCCATGGTTAAGACTGCACATAGGTTTCGCAGGTCCAATAAATGGATCACATTATCTTGTGGTAGTGAATAGCTTTACTCAGTGGCCTGAAAAAAAAAAAAAACAACTTCCACAGTTACAGTGAATGTTTTACATGAACTGTTTTCAAGAGATATGGCATTCCAGATGCCATAATCTCAAATAACGGTACACAATTCACTGCTTACAAATTTAAAGAATCTTGTAAGATGTTCTCATTTGAATTCCCACTGTATCAGGCAAGCTGAATGATTTGTGGGTACTTAAAAGTAGAGCTTTGTAAAGAAGCAAGTAATGACAAACTGAGTGAAGAAGCATTACAAAAATTCTTGAGAGTATACTGGATAATGCTGAATTCCAATACACCAACAGGCATGTCACCAGAAGAATTAATGTTCACAAGAAAAATTAAATCGGTGTTTGACAAGTTGTTGACAGGTCAAAAAAGAACAAAAACAGATAACAAAAAGGACAGAAAATTTTTCAAAATTGGAGAAAAACTGTTTTTCAAAGTATATAAAAATGGAAAAGAAATGTGGGAAGGCAGCATAATAAGGTCACAAATGGGAAAAATAATATATATGGTAAAAGGAAAAAAAATAACACAAAAGGCTTTGAAATCAGTTAAAGAAAAGGTTTACTGAATAAATGCCCGCAAGAAAAGAACCTATGCAAGTACTGTATGATATTTTTGATGTACCAACACCCCAAGAATTTGTTGGACATACAAGTATCATTTATAAAAAAAGGAAACATATGGAAAAACTAGGGTCTGACCCAAAATGAAAGTAATACAAAGTTTAGTATGTGGCAAACTCGCCAGAAAGAGGCGAGTGTGAATGCTAAAAAGTAAAATAAAATATTTACTAGTGATTTAAAAAAAAAAAAAAAAATTCTCAAAAGTGGGAATGTTAGGAGTAAATAAGACACCTCTGGTAACACAAATGAACTAGGCAAGACGTCTTAAATAAAGAACTTAAAGTGAGTCGGTAGAAGTCCATTGGAGTCAGTCAGGAAGAATTCTAATGATGTTATAGCGAGTAGCCTAAGCAAGGCATGATATTATAACTGCTAGGAGAGAGTTATCACAAAGAACAAGATGAAATATTCCTAGATGTAAACAGTGGAACCAGAACTATCTACCTTTGTAGATTAAATAAAGAAATGTTGCAATACTGTAAATAATTTCAACTGTTGTGTCATTCAGTGTTGATGTTAGAGTATTTTAAAAAATATTTTTGAAATTATGTTTTTTAAATGTTTTACTTTTTTTTTATTAATTACCATCACGGATATATAAATATTTTATACATATTAAGTAGTAATAATTTTTCAAATAATAAGCATAAAAGATTTTAATTTGGAAGAGAAGCAAGAATGCCATATCTCTTATACAGAGTGTGTTGTGAAAGGTGCAAACAAAAGGAACAAGACTCATACTCTGATGTAAAATTTGAAAGAAACAAACATTTATTACATTACATAAAAAATAATAATGAAGCACAATACAAAGTTTACAAATCAGCTTGCACAAAATTTTCTTTTGTGCACCTTACAATTAAGCAAAATAACAAGCTCTAAAATCACAACTTTTTAGGCTCATAAAAATTTAAATAAATTTTCAACCAAATTTTCATTTACTTTCATATATTCAACAGTCAAAATCTTTGAGAAGTGTAGAAGAGAAGATGACTTACCTCGTGTAGCAAAGCGAACACATATGCCTGGTGTGCAAAACGAGTGAAGGAAAGGAAAAAAAATGGCCGCACTGACACATTAATTTAAGAAAGACATGGTCTCAGAGTGAGGAGAATTGGCAAGAGTGGTTGGGTGTATGCAAATTTTTTGCAAGATCAGCTTGGCATAAAAATACCATGTGAGAGAGAATAGACAGTTGGCTTGTGATCATGGTGTTGTTTGTATGGAGAGACTTTGTCAATTAGAAAGAGATTATTTGAGTCAGTTTCACACAAGAAGAATGGTAAATTCATGAGTATCGCTGAGAATTTTAACAGTAGTTTAGTTTTGAAACTGAAATTCAAAGTTGAGATGAATCTTTTTTTTTCTTAAAGTTCAAAATCTGGGCTTCTACCTCTAATTTTGTGAATCTTTCAATTTTCTTTCTGCTTTCTTTCTTGATCTTTCCTTTTTCTTTTGTTTCTTCTTTGTTGTTGTCAGCAGTGGCTTGATTGACTTTCTTTGTTGTTCTTCCATTTTGTTGTCCATGTCTATGTCCATGTATATACCAAATCCCTTTGATCATTTGCTCTCCTAAAAGCTTCTATCAAATTTCACCTGGGAAAGTCAATACCCTTTACTTCTAGACTTCTTAAATAGCCTAAAACAGGCTCCAGATTTGAGCCCAAAATTTGAAATTTATGGGCATTACCTACTTTCACCATTAGTTAAAAAAAAATTCTTTTTAAACTACACCAGTTCACAAAATTTATTTTGGTTTTCAGACTGTTAGATTTAGCCTCTTTTTTTTTTTTTTTTTTTTTTTTTTTTGAAAATCAAATTTTACACATGTATCTTTTTCATAAACTGTCAGGTTTCATTTTGACAGTATTTATAACATAAATTTGAACCTCACATAAAAGTTTTACACATTAAATTTATTTGAGTCTTTTTTTATTAACTGTCTGGCTTTCTTTTTATAATTATTTTTTAAACACTTATCTCAAAAGGAAGTGCAATAAACAGACCTAGTCTATTGTGTCATTATTTTTTTTACACTACTCTTTTTAGTAATCTTTTATATAATTTAAATGTGTTTTTATTATATAAAGTTTTACAAGTGTCCCATCATAACTTATATTTTAGAATATAGACTCACTTCCTTTATAAAAGAGCAGGTCATTCACAAAAATATTTTTGAATAAGTCTCTCATACTGCACAGAAAACAAAATTGTCTGATATTTGGTTATTCAGGAAATTGGCTAGGCTAAGAACTTTTCAGAGACCCGTTGTATATGCAAATATGTGAAAAGCCTTTATCCAGATAATTACATATCTTAATACATGCACATATTTACAACTCAGCTGAGATAAACAAGAAGGTGCTGAAAAGTTTTTGCTTTGATCATGAAGTTCTTCCAAAAAATCTTTATGGTCAAATTATGGGAAGTTGATCAACTGATAACTTTTCACCACCTGTTATATAAGCCTGAGTCTAGTTCAGTAAATCTAGTTATTAACTAAAATTTGATCTGAAATCTTCACTGTATGTTTTGTTCAATATGATTTAATATTCACCATTGAATTAAGTGCATTGACAAAGCAGATTATACTGTAATTTTGTTTGTCTATATTTCTGACATGAGGTATTATGTACACAATTTACATTATTCAGACTATTGTCCTCATCTTTGTCACCATATTTATTACAACGTTGAGATCCTAGACAAAGAACACCATTGGAAAATTCATAAACTTAAGGAATCAGCACATATGCCACAAAAATCCCCTGAGCTGACCAAGCATAGAAATGAATACAATATGGGAACTTTATATATATATATATATATATATATATATATATATATATGTTGTGTGTGTGTGATTGATTGATTTTTCATGGCTTATCAACATTTTGCAGGTTATTTAAAGCCAGAAAGATTGTAAGTATTTTTTGGAGTTAATAATGATTTAATGATACAAGTCCTACTAATTAACCCATAACTGGGGGGGAGAATAGGTGGATTCATACCTTAACTTATTTATAAGTGAATATAATGAACCCAAGTGGAATTGGAACTCGGCTCTTTGACTTCCAAATCAGAGCTATTATCTGTTATGCCACCTGCACATCCAAACAAAACATTACAAGCAGCTCACTACTCTATTGCTATTTCCATGGAAAGTGTTCAGATAAACTACATTCCTTAGTTCCACTAGTTCTAACCTTCATGTCTAAGACCCCCTCCATGCCATGCACATTGTAGTAAACTGCTCACATTCCTTTCATATTCCATTGGTTCCCTTCAAGCAACTTCTTCCCATGAATCACTGCTTTGTGGAACCAACTCCAAAGAGGATGCTTCCCCAACCACTGCAATCTTAATCTGTTCAAATCTAGACTTAACCACTATCTTCCCCACATGTCCCTATAAACTGTACCCCATATTTTGTAACCCTCTACCTCGAGTGGCTCTTGTACCTTTTAACAGGAACATTATTATAAAAAAACAAAAGTACTGGGTATTTATTTTGAAGTGGTCATCCATCTAGGTACTGATCAAGCTCGATATTGCTTAACTTTGGTGATCATACGAGAATTCGTGTTACAGCATGATATGGCTATAAACCTTGTGTATGTGTGTGAGATAGAGGAAATTGTTTGTGAATGCAATATACATAGCAACATGTAGTTTGTTTTATATATATATATATATATATATAAATATGGAAACCCTACATCCAGGTAAATATTTTTGGAACACTTTTTGCTTCTATGAGAAATTAATTTATAAATCTGAACATATTGAATATAAATTGCAGACATCACATTCATGAGAAAAAAAAAATTAAATGTTTTTTTTTTTTTTAATATATTTTCAAAATTTTCTTCACACTTATAAAATTTTTCCCTTGGATGGTACATGTATACCAAAATTTATCAAATAATTTCAAAGACTGTTCTTTTCTTATTATTTTTTAAATATATTTTCTTAAAGTTATATACATGTATATAAACATATAAGAATGGAAATATAATATCATCATAAAAATCAATCATGGAGAAATTATTTTTTCCACTCTCTTTATTATTTCTCTGTTACTCTGACATTTCTTTTTTTGTTTGTAACAATAGAAAGTGCTTTAGAAATCAATTTATTTCATATATATATATATATATATATATATATATAAACTTAAATGGGGAAAATTATCTACAGTTATGTTTTTATATATATATATACACACACACACACACACACACACAAACATGTTCAGAGCAATCAATTTCTTCTAACATATAAAATTATGTGTGTGCATGTCTCGATATACATGTGGTGTAATTGTTAGGCGCTCAGGATGTAAAATTGGTGAGCCAAGTTTGAATTACAGTAATTTGTTGCATTTACTATCACAAAAATACCCTTGGGAAAAATACGAATCCATCTCTTCAACTCCCTCTAATCTAGGAGTAAATAGTAGGGCAGACTAGGCTCTTCAGCCTTTAAGGGCAATCAGTGTAAAGAAAGACAATTCTGAATTAAAAATCCATGACTGAAGTCACCTTGAACTTTCTTCTCGGATTATAGTGAGTTACATTTACTTTCTTACATGAAGGAGTCAAGCAATGGTTAATTTAAGAAAGTGGTCATGCTTGAAGTCATGTAGGCAATTATATATAACTTCACAAATCCCTAAACTAGTATATTACCTTTCAAAAACCCTTAACAAATTAATTACTCCATACCTCCCAAGTAAATATTGCATTAACTCCACAAATGAATTTATACAAATTCTTCATGCTGTAAAATCAAACAACCAAATAATTATATCCTTGGATGTACAAAATTTACTTACTAATGTCCCCATCCATGAAACGATTGACATCATTATCCATGATGTATACAATCACAATTCTTTCCCATTTGTCAATATTAAATCCACTATTTTAAAAAAAATTCTTATTAGCATGTACCACTCAAGTACCTTTTCATGACCCCCTAGGTGATATTTAGACTCAAATAGAGAGTATTGCAATGGGATCTTCTTTAGTCCCCATTTTTCTAATTATTATATGATGCATAATGACACTAATAAACCCCCATATATATGTATACTCGGGAACCAATGAATGGAAGCCGTAAATACATTTCTGAACACTGTATTGTTTTTCCTTTCGAAAGTTATTAATTTTATCACGCATAACAACATCAAGAATATCATTAGGATATCCATTTTGTAATAGAATGTGGCGGATAAAATTAAATTCTTCATCAAAAATTTTTCGCTGCAAATCATCAAGGCCCTATGAGTTAGTGTCTTGATTAGATTGATTTTTATGTTTCCTGGGACAAATGAGTCCCAATTTTATACAGACCTGAAAAACGTTGGTTTAAAAACACAGATGTAAAAATTGAGAAGGAGTCCGATGCACAAGTACATCAAGAAAAGAGAGACACGAATTAGACTCCTTTTCAATCGTGAATTTTAAGGATGGATGAAGTTGATTCATAACTGTAAGAAAAGAATCAGCTTCCACTTCACTATTAAAGAGACAAAATGTATCGTCCACATATCGTTGGTACATATATATATATAAAAAGACCTATACCCACAGAAGGAGAAAATAGGCTTAAATAGAGAGGATGTCATTTTACCTTTAGGAGACTCTTTCAGTCAACACTTTATCAAAAGGAGAATGTTGTCGCATAGGACAAAACACTCAATGACACACTTGTAAATAGTGAATGATGAGGGAAAAGCAAAGATCAGTTATCTTCAGAATAGTTCTGTTATATATAAATTTAAATGCTTTTGTGATACAGTATACATAGGATGGACCAATTAAAAGTTGGAAACTCGCATTACCCAGCACATGCCTGCCTATTTGTGTTCTAGTGGTCAGTCATATGAAAAGAACCATTCAATATGTGCACGACTCTTAGATTGGGCACCATTTATTGAATAATCCTGACTATGCTGCCGATTACGATGACAAATTATTTTCAATCTTACATAGAGTTTACTCAGTCTACCATCTTCGAGTTCTTAAGGCTGTGTATATTAAATTTCATCAGCTAAGCCTATGTAAGCAAAAGGAACACTTCATTTGTTCCTTACATTTGATCTTGGGAATATGAGTAATTTTTTTTTTTATTTTATACT